>BOPP01000825.1:0-12524 GCA_017312745.1 Gryllus bimaculatus | reverse complement strand
AACTCAATTAAATCTAGTCCCAAAATTAAATTGAGTATCTGGTCCCGTCATATCTATACATTGGGGAAAACCTCTCAGCACGTTAAGCAGCTATCCTTACGAAACGCGCCGGGCTCACACCCCCAAAGAAAAACCCACACCCACCACTTAGCGAAATAAGGAGGTGGTCTCCACTTTGCCATCCCCAGTTCGCCCTACGAACTAGATCACTGATATGTAATAAGCGAAAGACACGCTTGGCGAGCCCTACCGCTCGGAGGAAGTCCTCTCGGAACTGCGATCTGTCGCTAACGAGTCGAGACGCTTCTACAACGAGATTCGCGCACAACCAATGCGCCACTCCCTAGTGCCCCCGAGATTACAATAACAGCTGCCAACGAGCGCGCCACATTTGATTTCTTAACAAAGAACGCGCGAACACCGCCTAGATTGAGCCATTTAAGAACGTGGCGCCTTCTTCTGACGAAACCAATGCGCTTGAACGCGGAGGCCCGCCTGAACTCTCGCCCAAAAATTCTGTCGAACAAACAATGGCGCGATATTGTTTCACGTACAGAAAAACGATATGCCCATGCTGCTTGCCCTATACTTATAGGGCATGTTAGAACTAACAATGGCCTTCGACGGTCAGCATATAGACAAGAAGACCATAATTGTGTGCTCTATATCCCGAGTATGGGCATGAAAAATAACACACACAAGCCTTGCCCGATTAAATGCTCGCGTTTATGAAAATCGACACGAGCATTCTCTAATTTTCCGTAGACCGCATCATGCAATCTTGACTCATAAAACAAAACAGTTCTAGAGGTATTATAATGATGTTGAGCCATATACAACTTGGATCGGCTAGGAAGAAACCTGTTAGCCAGCTGAATGATCAGTCTAGGAAAAAATTACAATGCATGCCACAGAGCATCGCCCGCGACCCTTAAAAATATAGCTCCAGATAATACTCAAGGAATATCGAGCCTGCAACAGAAGCTTCCCCTCACGAATGAGCAGCCTTTGTACTGAAACAGCCCCAAAGAGACGAAGACAAATATTACTAAGTATAAGTAGGTCTCTTGACCTGTTCTTCAGTCCAGCGAAGATTGTGCAGGTCCTCCTTCTAAGTCTATTGTTCGAAACAAAAATAATCTCTACGCTTCTAAAACTCCGAGAGAGCTCCTCGGTCGGGAAGTGGAGTACTTGTCTAATTTCTAGTTGAGCGTTACAGTGGATGTTCAATACCAAACCGACTGTAACACCATAAGCCTTCCTGCTTCTTCAAACATACTACTAGCGGCGTAAGCCCATGCCTAACCTTTAAGTGGTGTCATGATTTCAACGCTAATGTAATCATCCCATACCGCCTCCCTTCTACCCACCACTGCTCCCTCAGCGCTCAAGAACGGGAACGTCTATGCCAATTGCCAACCACGCGCGGTAACTGCCACCATCCTCAGGCTGCAACCGCTGGACTTCCAGCAAAGTTGCAACTCTCGACAAGCGGAAGAAGTGACCCATATACAACCAGGAGTGATTAAGTCAGAGAACAACCGACATATATAAACAAACAGCGAATAGCCTCTGTAACGCCGGTATGATTTCCGCAACTAAAATAATACTCGACAAGGAGAATAAGCTCCAATATTTTACATTTCGCTAAAATCCTTAGTAACATTTAATAATTCACAATGCAAATAGTTCTTGCTACCCAGTGATCGACCTCTAGTAGTTATAATTTGATTAGAAAAATTACCCATAATCTTTAAAAAAACTCCATCTTAGTAGCCAACGTTGCAAACACGTATCACGTGATAACGAAGCTTTGAGTTGTAAGAATACAATTCTCCCTCCTTTCTCAGATCTGAATGTAAAAAACATCCCGGTCGCGGAACTCGAAAATATTTTAAATACGATAAATACTTCATTTATATGTAAAAACTAAACAAAACAAGAGTATTTAAAGTTCATTTAGTCTCCAGCTGAAAGTTTACTACCACGAATTATATATTGACACGTGCCAGCTCTAAGCCAAATGAATGAATTTTCATATTTTATTTAGGGATCACAAATAATAAATTCACATCAAAATGTAACCCATAAGAGTGATTGCATTTACGTGTGTTCTTCACCTCGAAATGTTAAAAATCGTATAGTGATACCTAGTCTTTGAAGCAATTTGCGAAATCAGGAATCAGGTGTGATTGCTTATAAAATACTTTCTAAATCTTAATTGTTGTTCATGGCAAGAAACACGCAGCTGTTTGTACGATTGCTTAATCACTATGCGCCAAAACAGAAATAATATAAAGTGTATCATCATACTTTGCATAATAATACTGTTTGATATATACAATCTAACGCACGGATCATGTTTGTACTTTTGAAAAAGCAATTTTTATTCTTGCGTATTCATTAACTTTAGAAAGTTCGTCCTGCATACAAAATACCATGTCCTTCAGGTAACGTCCAGAAGGGGACACTGCAGAAGCATAACCAGACCACCCCCATAAGTCAAAGAAGAATTAACAAATTTGTAAGTCTCTTAAAAATATTGTTTTTGATTTTGTTAAAAGTAATATGACATTTAAAATTCATGTGATAATCTTATAGAAAATAAAGAATAGGAGAAACTGCTCCTGACAAAATATCGTTCGCGACCAAATGGACATTTTGGAACTTATTTGAATATACATTTTCTCATTACTTTACATATTGCCTGATACGAATCTATCGAACCTAATAAAAAAGATTAGACAGTCAATTACATTTTAAATAGCACCAAATAAAGGTCCACAAATAAACCAGTATTCCAAGAGCTTTCTAAGAAGAGGGAGCGGAACGATACTGGCACAAACTTATAAACAATTTTCTTATTTCGTGTCGAACTGTCTCAATGGATACGTTTAATAACACCCTTATAACAACAAAATTAAATAAAAATTTAAAACTTTTATTCATATTTGGAAACAACTATCACTCACAATCCAATCTCAAGTAAAGTACTTATCAAAATTATTTAAGATTGACTTATTTTAAGATTGTTCATAACGAAAAGATTAGTAGTTGTTAGAAACGGGCTCTGCAATACACTCATATCACGAATGCAACCCTTTCCAAAAATAAAACTTGCTAATCTGACTAAGATAGTTTCATAGTCTCCCTGCACACTCGCTCATCACTCTCTCACCGCCAGCACCCAATTTTGCAGAAGACCAAAATAAACGAAAAATAACACTACAAAACATTTCATTATTCTTCATGCTTGAAGAAGAACTCTTCGAACCACACTCTCTCATGCGCACAAGAAGCGGGAAAACGAGAAGCCCCTAAGACGCATTACGAATACTGCTCACGCTATCGCTGCTGCATTGGTATCCAATGAGAGCGAGCTACCACCTCCCGCCCGTTTCGTTTTATTAAGGACGGAAAGTGAATAGCTACAATATCTTCAACATTACCTGAGAATCCGGTTTGCATTCTATGAAACAGAAATGTAGAAATTACTGCCAGTTTTTAAAATTATCCGTGGACGTTTGAGAAAGACAAATCAGATTCAGCTTCTACTGGCCAACCTTGTAAGTAGAGTAAGTTCTCGTCATTATCTCAATAAAAGTGCGTGATCTACTGACTAGAGATTTACTTGATCATGGCAGGTTAACTGCGTTAAAGACAGATATGCACGGGATGCGTTACAAAGTGCAGCTGAAGACAGACGTAATTTACTATGGTTAAATAAACCTGGTTGATTAAGGTAAAGGCCACCTATGTAATTAAGCCCTCGCACAGAGATTGGCACGCTATAGCCGGATTAGTCCAAAACATACCAGCAATCCAAATCCCGGTACCCGGAAAAGTACGTCCATGCATAAAGCCATGCGTAAAAGCTTGCCCCCTCAACCCCTACAAAAAGGAACACCCATATGAGATAAGCCTCACACGCATAGCTCTAACATAAAAGCTAATTTTTGTGTTCGTTTCTCAGCCTCGACTTACCACCCACACCGCCTTGCTAAGCCAACAAACAATGATTTTTAAATCTTATATTTTTTACCGGTCACTAGAACACGAATCCCTGGTATACCTAATTAAATGTGAAAAATAATGAAAAATAAGATTAGCCGATACTATCACGAAAACCATAGTTCTCCTCTAGATATTGTCTCAAGCAGCTAAATTCAAACGCCGTGAAGATCTGGAAGTTTTTTACTGTTTCTTTAGAACCCTTGATATGCTTGAAAAAACACAAAAGTTCCTCTCAAAACACAAATTGGTTGCCAATTTTTTCATATTTTTTACTGCCTGGGCTTAATTTAAAAAACGAACCAATTACGCAATATTCCACAACACTTGGAAGATCAGCTCGCCTAAATAAATAGGTATACATTCTGCACAAAATTAAACCTCCTAACAGTTCCGTCACATTATATTGTTAGCAGGTTCATAATACCACTTTGTAATGTAATGTAGTTGTACTACTCAAGAATAAATATCCTTTGAAAAATTCGAACTCCTAAGGTGCTTCATAAAGCTAGCTTAGAAGCCCCCATATTCCCTCCCTAAATCGTTTGTATATCATTCAGGTAAGAAAGACGTAATTTTGTGCAAAAGGCCGTTCTTCATAAAACCCAAACCAAAGAAGCCAATCAACACAAAACCTTACTACTCAGCGACCAAAGAAGTGTGATTACTGGTGGATAGGAATACACCTCAGTCATGCGTCGAACGAGGTTGCAGAAAAAAATAACGAGAGTTTACAATCCTATACCATTTGCGAAAAACACAAAGATTATTGCAATACATGTTGTAATCAAGAATAACTTGAAGCAATGCAGCTATTATTAAGACACACGTTATAAGTCCCAAATGGGATACGACTTATTGAAGACCAGGAACCATTCTACGTAGGACGGGTTTTTGGCACGGGTAGACCGATCCAAAATAAACATGCGGTGAGCGACTAGAATCGTGTGCAGTGAAGGATAGATGGCGACAGTGGGGAACGTCGGACAGGTGGATCGATTATGTTCTTGTGCAGAAAATCCATGCCGTACAACTCCCTCAGACGGAACTGATTATGTTATATACGTTTGTGTGTGTGTGTGCTGGTGTGTGTAGTAATTCAAGTAAAGTGGGAGGGGCATAGAACTGAGACGCCGAGAAAGTCGCCGCGCCGTAAGTCTTTGTGTGAGAAATCGTGAAGTGGTAGGCGATTTCCATCGAGCCACGAACCAAGGAAAACTTCTAACACAGGAGCAAGGCCGCACCGCCTCAATATCTAGTTCCACCAACCACAGCGAAAACAACAATCGACTAGATCTGTAATGTAAGAAAAATCCAGATTCGAACACACGGAACTTTCCCGGTCAAGCGACCGCTGCGAGACTAATAAAATATGGCACTAGGCTATCACAAACTCTGGTGGTCTCACACCAATGCAGTTTCAAAACATATGTAAAAGTCTCCTTACTTCTTCGCATTGCTTACTAACCATTTGAAATATATCCTTAACAGCAATTAGACGTAGAGTATTCGAATGAGCGAGCGTTTGAGCATGGCCCAATAGCAATGTAACATGCATATTACACATAAGGACTTATGAACTCAGTGAGGTACACTACCGTTAGATGACCCAATTGGAATCTAGCTGAAAAACTATAAGATAATAGATTACTTCGATATCGTATAAATACTCAAATAATTCAGAAGTTTTGCAAATAATAGATAAAGTGTTTTGATATTCAAAACATATATAATCCTATGTCGTTAATCAGAATTAATGCGCTGAGAATTGCGCGCTCTTCCCTTTAGGCTATACTGACTCGTCCATCAATATGAGACAGAGTTCATCCATTATCATATAATGTGTACGCTTAATTTACGGTAGTACGAGCTAAGTATTAGTAAGATTATTTTTTCATGCGAGTCGTGTTGAAACAATCACATAACGTCGCGTTGTACCTGTCAAAGGAACTATGAGCGGAGATAGCACGAATCGAACACTTAAGAGATGGGAGAGGCAATTCCACTCTCGGGTTGAATAGAGAACTGAGAGACCATTTCCGCAATAATGTGGGTTACTAATGTATAGAAACATTAAGAGCCCTAGGAAATGACACACAATGAGCGCCGTAAAAAATTTGTTCGTCTGAAATAGTCGCAATAGCAAAATTATTTTGTATCATAAAATCAATAAAAATGATTAGTATCCCTGTCGTCTCTAACACATTTTTCATTTATTAACATGATCGTTCCCGGCGAACTTTGGCTAGAGGTTATTCTTCCCCATAATTTCAGCTTTGTGCTGCAGCAACATATGCAGTCGAACGCTAACGTTGTGGCCACTTTATCGAGGCTTAAGATAGAAATTTCACGACGAGCGACACATCTTTATTTAAATTAGTACTTGATTTAATAACAAAGACAACGCAGAGTACTAAGGATTGTAAAGAAATAAGAACGTTATGCCTCACTGAGACTAGACATCGGAGTGTTAGAAAATGCCAATAGTTTAAATAATCTCCAAATAAAATGAGCCATATGACACATTGTGAAATAAATAAGGAAGTGAATGATTTATGTCTAACAGAGTTAGATTAGTATGGTTAAAATCATCCGGCAGCAACTCGGAAATTTCGCATGTTGTATTAACAACATGTTCGTAAAATGGTTTCTTCTTGCAAGGAAGGTTTTAATAGTTTAGAATATCGTATTTACATTTTTTATTTATAGATTTACATCTATTGTTCCCTCATCATAGTGAAGATACTCTGCGATTTATTTTAGATCATTGTAAACTTTTAGGAACATATGTTTCTTGTTCAATTCTTTTTCCTTAAAATTTAAATATATAAATAATATATTTAAAGATTTCTCGACATTTTTCCGACACCTTACATATATATCACACTACATTTACTGCAATAACACTGCAGATGCAATATTCGGAACACCGTCGTTTCATTTCTCTTTTATATTATTCAATTTAGTTAATTACTTCCTGTTCCCCTATGCAAGCTGAGACAAATAATTGAAAAAGACAACTGTATCAGATATAACTATGTTGGTATATTACAGGGCAAACTCAGCTAAATCCCTATGCAGTATGAGTAGAACGCCATTGGACGCCTAATTGCTTTTTATCCAGAGATTCGTGCTAGTCTGAGTAGCTCAGCAAAAATTACGTCTGGCATGATAATTTTCGTTTAGTGTTGCTCACAGACTCACTAGTCAACAAGCGTTATCAATAATGCCTGCTCGTCTGTGCGATCTCGTGTGTCAAGACGCGTAGGAGAATCTACTTATACACAATACGCTTTCTGAGGTCAGCCACTCTTCCCTTTTCTGCGGCGCGAGATGAGCCCACCCCTTAGTGCGACAAATGTGCAGGCCCAGTGGCAGATCTGCTCTCCGCCCTATATTCTTTAATGAGTGTTTCGGCGTGTCGCCTACAAAATGAGTGTCAGAGGGTAAGACATACAAGAACTCACTTCCTCTCACAGAAACCTTACGCTGAAAGTATGTGGGGTCGGAGAGGGGGAGAGCGCGGGGGGGGTGGAGATGCTGGAAACAATAATCCTGTCCGTAAAAGTCTTTAACTTTCTTTCATGAAAACACTTTGATCTAGCATGAGAACGTAAGGTTTTTTAACAAGTATTTTATATATCATTTTGCAGTGTTCACGTAACATTGTCGTTGTTCAGTTATTTTAGTTTTACAATTAGAGTTAGCTACACGTATACTGTTTGATATTTAATTTAAAAATATTTTAAATGCAAATTTTTAAACAAGAGGAACAAATAATTTCTCTATTGACTCACGATTTTAACAGTAGCTTAGAAAAAGTAACTAGTAAAGCTATCGTTGGTCAACACATTCCCTTCATTGAAAAGGAGGAAAATTAATTTTTGGCGTAATGCAATTTGAGAATATTTTTTATAATCAATCTGCCTCCCTGTGTGATAAAGATATGTTTCTCTTAATGCAAGAATTTTACACGAGAATATAAAAAAACACAACATAAAGTTATATTCATCTCGTCGAAAATAGACGATTCAGCGGAATTAATTGACCACTATTGAAGTCTTAGTGTTACGAGCGCTAAGAGCGTTCAAGAAGGCTATGTGGCGGATCTAACGCGCGATATTATAGGAAGCTCGTTTCGGTGTTAAGGAGAATGCTTTCGTATCTGCCGAATGCTAAGTGCGAAAAGCAGTACTGTCTCATTGACTACGCTGCAATTATTCTGCTCCATAAAACACCCAAAACATACGTCGGGGTGATTAAGCGAAAATATGAAGTAGTATCAACCATATCAGACACTTCTCTGTTCCTCTTTCGATTGGGTGTTAAACCATGAGATAGACAATTAAAATGCCACAATTTGCACATTTATAAACAATTTCACAAACTGTTGCCACTCTTACAGAAGAGAGAAGTATTCCACGAGACTCCATTGAGTTCGGACGCACACCAATTGATAATCAACTCGCGCAATCTTATCGTCTTGCGTTCCTAGTCCCAAGTTTAATACTCGTACAGGGGTCTAGGAATTTTGGAGAATCCACATATGCTAAAAAATCACCGATCAAAATTAACTTTATTGATACAGCACAACTTGACCGTATTACTTTCTCAAATGCTTTCAAGACAACTATCAGTGTTTTTAAGATACTCTGATCATACAACTTCCGTCTTGCAATTAATATTGTCTCTCACTACAGTTAAGAAAATGCAAGAAAACGTAATTTTAGTGTTGATTATTGTTGTAAATCACATGCAGTGGTTTAGCTAACTATCCACATTATACAAAGCAGCATCTAGTCACGGTTCCATCATATTATCACAATGAACGTGTCATTTCGACGTATGTCTGAGAAAGAAGTGCTTACTCTTTCTCCTCCGAAGGCGCTGCTAAGTTGATTCCCGTAGCCAGACGTGAGTGTGTGGGTTCATAAACCTAAAGACTTACATTTGTCGTGTCATTTGTCAGAAGACTTCCATGGTGTAGGCCGAACCCTAGAAAGTAGTGTTTCTTGATCTCAATAACATGTCGTTTCTATTATCACAACGATTCTAAATAGAGGCGGACGCGAAAGTCTATGTTGACGCCCACAATGCGCCGTATCACTCTGACGTCCCCCCGATAGTTGGTAGCAGCTTTGAGTTCGGCTGGGGCGTGGCCCTTAAGGACATGGTGAACAATTCTTTATCTTTGACATGTTTTACTATTAAGTGTGTATTTTCACGTACCATCTATCGTAGACAGAACGTGCGATTTCACATAATCTGGCGGCTCTGCCTTCGTCGCTTTTCAACCTGTAGTCTCCTTCCTTTCTGCCTCCTTCCCCTACCTTCTCTCATTCTCCTTGCTGCCTTCTCCTTCCCCTACCTTCCTCACCTTCTCCTCTCCTCTTCTCTCACTTCTCGCATTCTCCTATCTCCCTTCTCCTTCTCCTTCATCCTTCTCCTTCTCCTTCTCCTGCTCACCTTCTCCTTCTCCTTCCTCCTTTCTACTTCTCCTTCTCCTTCCCTCCTTCCCTCCTTCTCCTCTCCTTCTTCCTTCTTACCTTCTCTTCTCCCTTCTCCTTCTCTTCTACTTCTCCTTCTCCTCTCCCTTCTACGCCTTACTCCTTAACTCCTTCTCCTTTCTCCTCTCTCATTCTCCTTCGCCTTTCCTTCCCTTCTCCTTCATCCTTCTCCTCTCTTCTCCTCTCTCCTTCTCCTTCTCCTTCTCCTTCTCCTTTCTCCTTCTCCTTCTCCTTTCTCCTTCTCCTTCTTCTTCTCCTTCTCCTTCTCTTCGCTTCTCCTTCTCCTTCTCTTCTCCTGTCTCCTTCTCCTCTCCTTCTCCTTCTCCTTCTCCTTCTCAGCTTCTCCTTCTCCTTCTCCTTCTCCTTTCTCTTCTTCCTTCTCCTTCTCCTTCTCTTCTCTTCCCTTCTCCTTTCTCCTTCTTCCCTTCTCCTTTCTCCTTCTCCTTCTCCTTCTCCTTTCCTTCTCCATTCTCCTTTCCTTCTCCTTATCCTTCTCCTTCTCTTCCCTTCTCCTTCTTCACTTCTCCTTCTCCTTTCTCCTTCTCCTTCTCCTTCTCCTTCTCCTGCTCCTCTCCCTTCTCCTTCTCCTTCTCCTTCTCCTTCACTCCTTCTCCTTCTCCTTCCTCCTTCTCCATTCTCCTTCTCCTTCTCCTTCTCCTTCTCCTTCTCCTTCTCCTTCTCCGTCTCCTTCTCCTTCTCCTTCTCCTTCTCTTCCCTTCTCCTTCTCCTTCTCCTTCTCCTTCTCTTCTCCTACTCCTTCTCCTTCTCCTTCTCCCTTCTCCTTCTCTTTCCTTCTCCTTCTCTTCTCCTTCTCCTTCCCTCTCCTTCTCCTTCTTCCTTCTCCTTCCCTTCTCCTTCTCCTTCTCTTCTCCTCTCCTTTCCTTCTCTTCCCTTCTCCTCTTCCTTCTCCTTTCCTTCTCCTTTCCTTCTCCTTCTCCTTCTCCTCTCCTTCTCCTTCTCCTTCTTCCTCCTCCTCCTCCTTCTCCTTCTCCTTCTTCATACTCTTTGCTTCTTCTTTTCTTCATATTCATGGCATTAAGTCATGGCTGCCTGTTCAGAAAACCATCTTCTCTGTGCGACGATGCTCCTTCGGCAGCTGGTTTGTACCATTGCCAGTGAAAAATCGGATTCTGCTCATTCGCTCAAGTGCTGCAGCAGTTCTTTTAGTGTCACCGTTCCTTCTTGCTCGAGCGAAAATGTCTTAACTCATTTACGCAGTTCCTTCATCCTAAATTTGTCATTTACAAGTACACCTTTTCACAGCTCTACGAAATCCTCATTTTGCGCGCTGTTACTCCTTTGCTTCTCTGTTGAGAGTCAGTCTCGCTTTCATATAACACTACTGTACTGACATCAGTTTTATGAGGAACTTAAGTCCTGCTTTCTTTCTTGTTTATGGATTCAGGGTTCTTTAACTGTCCCATAAATATATTTAAACTGTTTAATTTAGTGACATTGTGCGTCAATTACAATGATACTTCACATCCCAAACAATTTGAAAACTCTACACTTTGCTCTACAATCTTCCCATTCAATACCATTCTGATCGAGAGGATACTTATCCATGAAAAGCATTTACATTAGTTGTATTAGAAGTTATTTTAGAATTATAATCTTCACGTATATTTTGCGATATATTACATTCGCTCTTGTAGACATGTCTCTCAGATTGCTGCATCATTAATCGACCATCATCTGCATATGCAAGAAAGTTGAGTTTCTTTTGAGCCGGGTTTAGTTGAATTACCGACTTGAAAACGTCTCTCTACTTGTGAAAAATGCTGAATTGATATATAATAAACAATGGTGGGGAAATATAACATCCCTAACACCTTTATTTGCTTTAATTTATTCTATCAACGTTTTGCCGATATCAACAACAACTTAGTACAGACTTTCGATAGCATTAACACGATGGAAAGTTAAACCTCTTCTTATAAGTGAGCTCCACAAATTTGACCCATTTCGGCTGTCGAAAAGTTTTTTAAGTCTATAAATGTCATCTGAGTTTCCAAGTTACATTCACGACGTTTTTCTACGATCTCCATGATAGTAAATATGACATCTGTTATGCCGTGTCCATCTTACATCCCACCTGATCTTCACCTATTAAGCAATCTGCTATTATTTTCCGTCTATGATTAAGTATTCTAGTACACATCTTCTACGCGATATCCAATAACCTGATACTCTAAAATTCTCACTGTTTTCTGCGTTACCTTCTTTCAGATAATGGGATTACTTTCGACTTTAACCAGTTTTAAGGTATTATATCCTGTTTCCAGCACATATTAAACAAATGTTGCAATCTCAGCTGTAGAAGCATTCCGCCGTCTTTCCAGCACTCTGCATTTATTTTATCTAATCCTGTTGTTCCTATTTTTTATTGCTTGAATGGCTTCCGTCCTTCATTTTGATATTGTCTAGACCATGTGTACTAATGGGGAATGGTATTTCTTCCGGAGATTCATCATAAAACAGGTTTTTGTAGTGATCTGTCCATACTTCATAGCTAATGACATCTAAATTCACCAGGTATCTATTATCGCTGCTCAATTTCTCAGGGCTTCGTTTGCAAAGGTTGGTTGGCCGTGCAAGTCGTCTTCAGCATTTGAGATAAATCTATGCCAAGATTCCTATTAGCTTTTACTCACTATTCTCATTGCGTAATGTCGACTTTGGCGATACAGATATTATTTTTCTGTAGGATTATTAACATATCTCCTACATGAATATTTTTTTCTCTTTAATGGTATTCTCCGTTCACTCTGTTCACATTTTTGGCCTTTCTTTTTCCTACATTTTTCTTTTTATCATGGGCTTCATGAGATATTTTATGCACAGCTTCTTGAATGTTACCCCATTCCTTTTGTATTGTTTCTTTAGTCCCTCTTTACATGATCTCAACATTTAATCACTTCTAATGTAGATACTGAGTAACTCGATCAAGGCATAAATGCACTTTATTAACTTCGTCTGTTTGTTTATTTTCGTCTCTGAGAAACT
>BOPP01000824.1:0-12530 GCA_017312745.1 Gryllus bimaculatus | reverse complement strand
GTGTCACGACGCGACCTTCCCCTACTTTTAAAACAAACTCTTCAATTTTTACACAAGCCCCGGCCAACCCTAGGGCGAGACGCACCGTACTTCTTGAAATTAACTTCCGGGAGAGAAGGCCGTTCGCAGCGAGGAGAACGTAGAGGCCCGGCCAGCGTGGAGGGCAGGCGAGCGCATAAGAAACGGAAGAGTGGATGTAGTATCCAAAACGGTAGTAATAGGATTGCCAAGAGTGTAAGGTGATGAACGTGGTGGACAATTACGAACTAAATGTGGAATGTGGGTGAAGTGGATAAGGTAACGACAGTGCAGTTTGTTGAAAGGAGCCAGCGCCGGGGATGAAGGACTACCACGTGGCGATCACACCAGTGTACGTGTATTATAGAGACATTGGTGGTGCATGGTGTGGTGCCAACATAATTATTTGGATTTGTGTAGAACCGTGGAAACTGGAAAAAACGTCGCGAGGCGTGGGAGAGCAAGAGTGCACGTCGTCAGCATTGCGAGGCCTGCGGCGGCGGCTTCCTCCTCGGGCAGCGCCGACCAGCGCCGGGCGACCTTCGAGGAGCGACCATTGGAACCGGCTCGTCCCGACAAGCATTTACGTGGTATTATAATGGGAATGGAATCCAGATGGAGGTTTCTCGTTGAAATTGGATCAGTATAGGGGTTGCGCATATTGGTGAGGGGAGTCGTGGAAGGGACCTACTTATGGCGATTAGCTGACTTATATGTAATGACCTGGCCGGCTGAAACAGGAAGCATGCGATCGCAAGGGTGAAGAAATAAAAATTAAAGGTAATCAGAATAGTGAGCAGTGATCACCCAAACGTAATCATTCCATGAAATATCGGTAATAAATGTTTTTCTTTAAAGCGGTGTTTCTTTTGAATGCATCACTAGTGCATGCAACCAATTAGATCCCTCCCCCTGAAACAGATTCCCTGTCCCATCTTAATAAATTATATATATCTGATGAAATAATGTGATCTCATCAGTTCACCTACGTGCTGACAGACCACATCAAAGGATGGTTGTATGTTTTGGTTTTAATATTTTTAATGGGAATGTGGTAGTAGGCAGACCGGAGGATTCCAAATAGATGGCAAGACAATGCAGCGTCAGCTGCGCGGGAGAAGGGTGAGCAGGGAGCCCCAGGACATGAGTAAATGGAATTTTCTCCACCTAACTAATAATCTACTGTATAAAATGCCCCTGCAACGCCGGGTACTTCAGCTAGTATTCAATACAAAAAACAGATATACACAGAAACAAAATGAACACATCAAAGAAAAACCACACAAATGCACCCTAATAGTTCATAAAATAAAACACTTTTTACAACACTACCTTGGTACTACAGAAAACCTTTCAATATTTCTGACTTATAAATTAAAATTTTAATTATCTTTTCTCTTGGCAGTGTGCACTTTTTCTCTACCTGAAAATCTCTCATTAAATAGATCTTACTTTACACGTCTTTTCTAGTATACACATTCTCAATCAAATAGACTTCATTTTAAAGCGAATTTTAACCTTTCGCTTGGTCTCTAATTAACAAGATATTGAAATCAACAGTTGGCTTGATTGTATTTACAACCTTCAATTAAGATACTCTTTGAAATTAAGTTTACTAGTGTACAAAAGAAATTTCACGTTGAATAATTTACATATAGTCTTATTGTCATTATTCTTTTTTAAAACAAGTTTCACAACTAATTCCCTTTTTTATATTCCCTCTGTTACCTAAGTTCGACGTTTCACAAAGAAACAGAGGTATAATTTTTCGCAATAAATGAATACATTGTCTGATACTGTTCAAGGCCATGAATTTCTCTACAATTTGTTCAAAGACATCATGGCTTTCTAATCAATCTTTGATCGCTTTCTCAAAATTTATGCGGAACAGTTGACCTTAGTTGATGGCGGCCCTGAGGACCCGTGGTTACGGCCGAAGTCTCTTAATTACCCGCAGAGTGCATCGCCCTTCGACCGTCAACTTCAGCATAAACTTACCAGAAAACATAGTACAAATCCAGAATCCCCTAGACTAAATTTTAAGATTCAAATATTAAATGTTGAAAGTGATTAGCCGAGTTAGTGGTCATCTAATTGAATTTGCAATAGCGGACTTTACACAGTTAGTTTAATTGTAAATCCCAACAATATTTTTTTTTTTTGGATTCCAGCATTTAGTTGCCGACCTTTTTAGTTGCAAGAAATCGTTTATAATCGGATATTTTACGGCACAAACGATGACTTATTAGCACGGCACGAAACGATGCGACATCACACATTCAGCCAATCGCAGCGAGAGAATTGGAGGAAGTAGAGGTAAACGGAACAGCCGACCAACGTTTCTCTCACTCAGATATCAAATACCTGAGACATCCACAAGAAAGCTGTTTCACCAAATTTTGTTTGATTATCTTATGAATTTATAATGCTTTATACAAAAATAGCTAAGCAACTCGTTCGTTAATGTTGCTTTATTGCAGTTGTACGAATATAAAACTCGCTCCTAGACGTCGCTCGTTTTCAAAAAATGGACTCATGCAATTAAAGCTCAAACATTTAAAACTAATTGCATAAACTACTATTACCTCTTAATAGAGTTTTCGTGATCTGAAGTCTTTCAAGCAAACGCATCCCCTTCCACGGACCAAATGCCGCATGAACTGCTCAGCCGCGCCGCACGCAAGTGAGATCGAATGAACACTCGTGTAGCCCTCCCAATTCCTCTCCTTTTCTCCTCTCATTCTCAACGCTGCACCAAGCACCGCAACTCAAGCACACGCTCGAGGCCAGTGCCGCAATCTCTCTGCGGTCGCTTTCTCCTATAGCGCGGGCGTCCAAATTATTCCACTTTTTGTGGATTGGATCGCACCCTCCTCTTCAGGCTGACGGTCACAGCAGTTGAAGTTACTGCAATGCAGAAGTTCATCAGGGAATGTGGCCAAGTTTATACCGTATTCATTTGCTGTATAGCCTAGAGCGCACATGGTTGCCATTGCCGCGGACGACGCGACGGGACGGCGGGACGCAGATCGGAACGCGTTTGCGTCGTTTCATTGTGAGGTTATGTGAAGCGTATGGAACGATCATGAACGCGCTCCTATTTAATTATGTTCATCCAAAATATCCCGAATTGTGCAGCGTGAATATTACGCGTCATTTGATGTTATAATCGTTCTAGGACTTAGTTTAATTGTTTAACTAAACTAACTGAATTAGGGAAGTAACGTTTGCAAATTTTAATTCTATGTATTTATAAAAAAACTGTGCAGTATTAATGTTAGTTATTTATAAGAAAACTATGAATAATTATTTATTATTTTCAAAATATCCAATTTTACCTTGAAATTTATGCGTTAAACATCCTAAAGAACAAATTATTTTTCATTTCGACGACGTGGGAATGTAATATGTGAAATTCCTCTTGTCATTCGTGCTGTTTAAAAGAATTTGGATTTCCTTTCGTCTACTTAACAATGACCCCAGTCGATTGCTTCTTTACTAAATTGTGAAGCCTTCCTAGTGCCCCCCCCGTCCCGAGCAGCGCATCGCTTGTATTTTGTTCCAAATGGAACAGCCATATATAGTCTATCATGACCAGCGTATAAAGACTAATTCAATTACATACATATTTGCCATATGTTAGATGTGCAATTTAAATTCAATTCGATGTTTTGAGACTCACGTTATGGATTTTGTAATCCTCCGAACGCGCTGGGCAGGGGGGGCGCGGCGGACTCGGCCAGGTGGACTGTTACCATTCAAAAATATGCGTTGAACACGACTCGCAAAAACATCAAAATTACTCAAAAAAACTTCTTTACGAATACTACTGATAGCTTTACTTAATACTGACTATTTTAAACATTATTACATTTGCATTTCAGTTTTTTTAAATATGTCCAATAAAATTTCTCGAAAACTCAAAAGCTATCTATAAAAATGAACGATTTGTTGTGCTATAAAAATACAACTTTGAAAAACAATCAAACTTTAAATCCCGAAAACCGTTCGAATTTTTCTTTAAATGTTTATATGAATAGGCTTAATGAACTAAATAACAATATGTAAATGCGTTTGAATTATTTTGTTTTTTCAAAATTGCACCAAATGTATTGTTAATATTCTCTCACACCATTAATATTTACATAACAGTGAATTTTAAACATTATTGCATTTGTGAGTAGAGGTGATTCAAATTATTTCCAATGAAGCTTTTCGAAAACCCAGAAGTATTCTGTTACACGTTGACAGTAGGGTTAAACATTATTTTCTCAAAAAACAGTCTCGAATTTTTCAACTAAAATATTCATAAATGACAGGGTTTTATCTCTTTAATATTCGTAAATATAAATTTCTGTTCTACTTTTGAGGGAGCACAAAATTGAGAAATTTGAAAAATATATTTGGGCAGCGATAAATGTAGCTGAGAGGGTAGGGCAAAACGAAGCAAGCCCAGGCCAATATATTAGAAAACTAACTAATATGAAAAAGTGTGTGCAATTCAAGTTAGAACTATGTGGTGGGAGTGACCATTTTTTTCTAGAAATTAATAGAAAATGAACACGAAATATGCTATAGATATTATAATTTGTTAAATAATTTTTTAAAATTAATTAAATGTTAATTAAAAATTGCATAAGCTCTACTGAATATTAAATTGCATTGCAATATTATTTTCATTCGTCTAAGAAATATCTTCCTGTCGATTTCAAATGCTTCTTTCATTTACATAATCTTCATTTCTATCACACTGAAACCAGAAATAATGATAAAATTGCAGTAAATAACTGCCGCTTCTCACAGTTTCGTTACGGTAAATGTTACAACTAAGCGCAGTCTATCCAGACTCTACCATGGCTTTTGAAAAATGAGCTTTTGTATTTCCTTCCCTGTCAGAAAATGAGCCGCCCAAATCTGTAGTTCAGCGGCGACCCGAATTGAGGATTCTCTCGGTCCCGCAGCGCGCCTCGGACCACATGTCGTTTGCGATCTCTGCGAATGTCTCCTGAAAAACATCCTAACGATCAACTTTAATACAAGATGCTCATTAGCTCAATCTAATTACAGAATACGCTGTTTCTCCTGTAAATGTTCTTGAATAAATTAATAGTTAACTCCAAAAAGCTTTCTTAAGACGCTTCTAGAAATTGGTACCATTTCCAAATTCCAACAGCTGCGCCACAACCATGAGGACAGCGTTGCAGCGAGCACTCACTTTCTCTCCACTTCCCCGCTGTTCTTTCGCGTCAAGATCAACCCCCCCCCTGTCTTGCGCACAAGCTTGGGTCTTCTTGCTGCTCCTACAATTATGGCTCAGGTTGAGCGGACACGACCGAGTTTCTAAATTAAAATAGCATAAACCAATATCAATTTTTAGAAAAATAAAAAAACAGGAGTCTCTTTTTTTCAAGCACAATTTAAGAATGAATCGAACGTTTTAAAAAACACTCGCGGTCAATTCTGGTGCTTAACGTATAAATTGCTTGTTTATGTTACTTAAAAAAATGTTTATTTTTTGGCAATCTAGTACAACAGAACAGGCAACGGACAGATAGACAAAAAAGCGAGACAACAATGTTTCTTCATTCATTCGATTTTCGGTATCAGACCACAAAAACAATGGATTTGGCTACACCACGTGATTCTGGATATTTGTTTTCTAAATTTAGCAAACTCACTTATCCACCTTCCTTACCAGGCCCTGTAATATGAGTTTTCTACCGAAAATCACCGTTTTTTCACGTAACATTATTACAACGTATCTTCTACTTCGTAGCGAGAAATTAAAAAATCGGATAAGACACTTTGAAGATTCCTGCAGTAGAGGCATTAATCCTTCTGTTTAGCTCGACCGAATATTTTTGCGACACGGTTTTGAACCTAGAACCTCTCGCGTCAGAGTAACTTCAGTATATATCTTCTTTCGAATAAAACATCGTAGAGAGAAAAGGAAATTATCCGTTTACACTGAAATAGAAAATAATATAACTTTATAGATTATTCTAGACCCTATTGATGAACTTTTGTATGATAAAACAAGAAATATCTCTTTAACACTACAATCCATCTAGAAATACGCGTTACCTAAAATCCAGTCGTATCGAATCTCCATCCATCAAATGAGGCTCCCTTGTCAGGCTGAGATTGCGAGGTCGACGCAGCGCTGCAGTTCGAGGCGAGCGCAGAGGTCCAAGCGACGTTGCACCCCTTCCCACGGGTTGGCCTGTCAGACCTGGGAGACCCTGCCATCAAAACTTTCAGACGCACATATGAATGCTTAACCTCGCAACCAGTGCCCCGAAACACACACGACACTTATTAGTTATAATGTTACTTATGTTATGCATGTACTCGAGGCTAAACGACTCCTCTAAGGTAAATTCAAATCGCCTGTTTCGTCGCCCCCTAAATAACCTCCTTTCTCTGCTAGTTGTGAAAGGAGCGTCGGGAAATTTGTGTGGTACATGAAGAGCGGCCTGACGACCCGAGCTCTCGCCACGTAATAAAGTATCACATTCAATTCAACCCAGTGGGTTAAAACGGCACTCGAGACGTCTATATGCGCGTTTCGCCTCAGAAGCCAGAGGGTTGAAACGGCACTCCGAGAAGAAGCAGATGTGTGCTCGTCTCAAAATAGTGATGTCAAAGCGCCACTCGAGACAAAAAATGTGTTGCCCCTAGATGTGAATGATTGTTCTGTAGATTCGACAAGTTCGTTTATCAGCTTCTCAAGTTTCGAATGCAGCGAATTCAAAATGTACATTACGTTTTCTGGCAGAGAATCTGAAGCCAGTTTCTTGAAGCATCAGTATGTTGTTAAAGCATATCCTTAGTACAAAAAAATTGTTTTCCTTTTCCAGTTAGTTTATATCGTCTGCCAATATCCTTGCAATTACCGGATGGTTTAATGGATGTGTTTTACCGCATGGTTAATGCAATACGGATGTTTTTCGCTGCGTTAGTTATGTATTCTCTCTACCCTTGACTAGCTTTCCGAAGCAACTTGTCTGATTCAAAATTCTCTATCTTCAATTTTTTTTTTTTGTTTTTTTGCAATTTCGAAAAATCCGAGATTATCAAGTGAGATATGACACCTGCACCATTCTCGTAAGTTTTCGCACAATTAAACAAACAATTTAAGAAAAATGACATTTTTCTGAAAATTTTGAAATGTTCGATGGGCCTTTCTCTCAAAAATTAAAATATCGTCTCGAATTTCCAGGGCGCGACATCAGCTAAATCATTCAGAAATATCAGTTAGGCAGAAAATCGCTCAACGGTTAGCGTAGCGTTAAACCCATTCGGACAACAGAGTTTTTCCGTCAATATATTTTTAGGAGTCAAAAACCAATGAAACATGATTCAGGCTATATCAGCGACTTAGAGGATTTTTATTTAAAATGTAGCTGCAGATTTATTCACTTTTCGCTACAGAACCCAGCAATAAGATTTTCCCGGCAAATTTTTGGCGTTTTTCTGGGCACAATTAAATAAACTTTCTCTTCTTGCCAAGAATTACGTAAAGACAAAAGTAACAATTCCTGAAACTCTCCTCAAGGAACAAAAGCCAGTTTCTCCTAATGAACTCCCATTTTGACAAACAGACGAACAATAATGAGTAATCAGTACGACAGAAATAAACCCTCTCCCATAACAATTGTCCAAACCTGTTGCTCTGACTCCGATCTTCGGCGCAGTAGCGAGATTATCTGCTGCAACTGCAACTTTTCACTCTCTCAATTAATTGAATTGTGTTTTAAAATGAATCTATTTTTAATATTTACATAATAATTAAATAAAGCAATAACATAAAACATAACAATAACAATAACATAACAATAATAATAATAATAATAATTAATATTATCTATTACTTTCTCGCCTTAAGGAAAAGCTTCTAGAGAAAATGTATGTAATCATCTGGCAGAAAAGGCGAAATTTTGCACAGAAAAAAGTTATCGCCGGATTCTGGTAAAGACGAAGTAGATAAATTCAGTTGTTAAAAAACCAATTTCTAACTCGTGTTTTTGTCAAAATCCATGTTTTATTGATTTCTTCAATACCGAAAAAAATCATTGAAGCGGAAACGTCCGATCTTTTCTCTCTGTCTATCTGTCCTAGTCCAACATTTGCGTCAAACCGTTCATTCATTTTCTTCACATTTATATTCCTCAATCGATAGAATGAACACGTGCTTGGGGAGTTTCAAACGATATTTGATTTTTGAGGGTACTTCCAATGAAGACTCAAACATATGTTCAGAATTTTCTCAGAAAGGGTTCAAATGTTTTTGATTAAATTTTTTCTGTGAAATAGTGCAAAGAACTTGAAACACCGTGATTTGAGATCAAAGTTTTGCTAAACTTCCCATTTTTCGAATTGCGGAAAAATGAATGTTAAACAAACAAAAACTTAAAGATTGAGTTTCTTGTCTCAGCACATGTGTTGTACAAACTTACCCTTTAAAAAGTCATTGTCAGTTCTTTTGAAAAAACGAGTACTATGACGCGTAACGCTGCGCATTGAAAGTAGAAAAAGTCTCAAAACTCGCTCTAATTTTTTTTTAATTTCTCCCATATATGTAATAAGGGCTGTAAAAATATTGTGCTAGTCTCATTTGAGTACTGCTCGTGTTTTAAATTGAAAAAAATTGAAAACTAAAAATTGGAGATAATCTTGTCTTCAGAAAAAAATTGTTGCCAAAATTAGCTTTTAAAACTATATAAATAAAGTGTGGTGCTATAGAATGCACAGACTTTCTCGCAGTATTTTATTTCTAATGTCATTCGTCTGAACAAGGATTTCAGTTGTGACTGATTTTCTCCAAATACTTCTTCAGCCGCCTTAAAAGGACTTTGGTTCATTTTCTTTTGAATTCTCATCTTCTAAATGCTGAAGCCTATACTATCGATTGCCGCGGTGGTTAATTGGTGTGTTGAGGAATAGCTCATCGATAGGATGATAGCTGGTTCGAGTTTATCGTGAATATTTATTTGTGTCGCAATTCTCTGTTGGCAGAAAATAATTGGATTATTCCAGAAACTTTATTGAAAATCATTAAAGCAATTCTATCACAAAAATAATTAATTAAATTAAATGAACTGAAGTCGGTCTATTATTTTCGAGTTTTCAACTTTAGTTTCTTACATCTCTTGTTATTTATAAAAAGGATAACCTCAAATCGCGTTTTATGGCTATATAATGAGCGAATTGCCTGTGTAATACGGGTGGCAGGTGTTAGTGGTCGTAGTTCTGACTCAGCGTTTGGAGGAGGAGGGCCCTGTTTGTGAGACTGGCTCACGATACTTATTTGTCAACAATGTTGTTAGGCCCAAAACTTAGAGAATTAGAGAACTCTATGAAAATGATTTGGAGCAATTCTACTCATAAATGCATTTATTAAGATATAAATAAAAATGAATGTGTCTGCGCATCTTTTTGTATTTTGACAATTTTTAAGCTAGTTTAAGAACTCTCTTGTTCTCACTGCAAAACTAATGTAATCAAATAAATTGTTCAATTAAATTCAAATCAATTTAAAGTTGCGTAACGTCTTAGAAACTCTGTGAGAAAGTATGGGCTTTGTTGGTAAGCCACCTATTATTTATTATTATTATTATCTTTTATTATTATTATTATTGCGTTATAGGCCATTACTGACTATGTTACACATGAAGGTGTGTGTAACTAAGCTGATCCCTCAGTATACGAGATTGTGAGTAATCGATGAAGTTTGGCCTTGAAGTGAACTAGAGATATGACGCATGAAGGCGACTGATAATCGCCCCCCCAACATGCGACCAGTCCGCAGGACTCAACGGGAGCCTAGCTGGGCGCAGAGGCAGGGGAATATCTTTGAGAACATTGTGGAGACGCGCTCCCAGGTTGTGGGATTCACAGCTATGCCTGCTGCTCACTCTCAAAGCCCTGCCATTCCTTCCGATTCCCTCCCGCACACCCACCGTCAGGGAAGGGCGGATCGGCTTTGTCGCCTAGCAACTGATGCACGGGGTTCTCCTTCGCAGTGCTGTCTTCTTCACCGAAGCTTCAATCAAATCTATGGCGGCTTGCATGCGCTACGCTCTCCAATATCTCTGGACATCGGCATCTGTAGTGATGATTGTCCACGAGTCACTACTCACGAGGAGGTCCGTGGGGACTTCTTCCTCTTCTCGACGAAGCAAGGGCAGTGGCAAACACGTGCTCCACATCCGTAACCGATGGGTCATAGGTTGCGGAGGAGTCATTGTCCAACCGAAACTGGAATGAGCCGAAATGTCATCTCCAGTGGATGATAAACCGTCGCCTTCCACTGGGCCTTGTGTCACGCCCTGCTCTCTTCTTCCACGGTGAGCCTCCTAATGGTAGTCTCTCTCAACACACGTCTGTAAGAGCTGCCATTCTTGCTGGCATAGGTCTGTAGGGGAGCACGTAAAGCTGTTACACACACCCGCTGCTAAACGCCCGCCACTATTCAAGCGGACTACTATACACTGGTCCTCGGGATGCAAAGCATCAGACCAAAATGGGGATCGTAGTAGAATTGGAGTTCACCGCAGCTAGATGGTAGCCTCGCTAATACAGCACCATCCTTATATTTTTAATGGCTTTTCGTGAAATCTTCTGCGGCCAGTGTTTTTCTCTTGGAGAGTGTCATAATTTGGGCGACCGCATCCGCGTTGCGCAAACCAAGCGATCGATGGCATTCTCTGCAAGGTTCTGCGATCTGCGACAGTCACCAATGGCTGTATGGACGGCGTTCTTCTAAGTAGACGTTTGTCATTGAATCCTTACTGGCGAATCGGTTGGAAGTGCGTAATCGCGGCCCTCCGGGCCCACCATTAGGCGGCGCGAAAGAACTGAAACATTACTTTTCTGTCTTGCCTCCTCCAGCTGCCTCAAAACTTCTTTGCCTGTGGAGGCTGTATATATATATAATAATATATATATTATAATTTTTGTATATATATTTATACATATATATATATCTTATATAATCTAATACTTTGCGAAAATATTTTAAGGTAACAGTATTTAAAAATACTTTTTCATTAATTTGCTTTACATAAAAATATATTTCTGACCGAAACCGCATTTTTGACAGTGTCAAAACATCGCGTAAACGTCTGTCGATTCGCAATTTCTTCACGACGTTTTGTTTATTATTTACAACAATATGTTACGAAAGACTGAATCTATCCATTAGAGATTTTCTTTGATAGCAGAATTTTATGAAACGCAGTACATGATTCTTTAAATTGAGACTTTCTAAATATAAGTGGAGAAGAACAGTATGAAAAATATAATCAACAATATTTTAAATTAAGTTTTATTTTATTTTATATTTGTGTGTAAGCTAACTATTGTCTCTGAATAATTGTTCAATGAATGTATTTTTCTTCTTTGTTTCTTTCTTTTTACCTTTTTTATTGCAAAACCTTAATTTAAAATGTCAAAATTGGCTAGAGGCCAACATAGTTGAAAATAGCTTTGCTCTGAGAGCAAGACACAATACATTTCAGCATACAATTAATCTTAAAAGTTGCAACGAAAGAAAAAAAAATCTTCTGCTGTGAAATATAATTTTACTTTGTAGATTATATCGAATATTTTAGTCCCTCAACATTGTGCTCGTTAATTAACGAAAATACACTTAATTATTTTATGAGACATGATATTGGTTCTTTTAAAATGTGTAAACTTTTTGAAAGAAAAGAATCTAGAATGCACAATCAGAAATAAATCCAGTGTTCACACCAAACTGAACGTACCTAATTGATTTATCATTCTATCGTTACTCATGTTAAATTGTCGTTAAGTTTTTTATTAATGGTAATTCTGAAAAATTGTAGAAAATGGTGTTATGTAACATTACAAAATAATATTTTGGCAGTGTATAATGTTTTTGAAGTATTTGATATTTCATTCCATTCTTTAGTTGACGCTCTGGCGTTTCGTGACCGGAGGTGTTTAGTGCACGCAGGTCGCGAGTTGGATCCGCACTCCGCTCTTAGAACGCCTCGCAGCGCTCGACCCATCGAAACCCCTGCAGAGCAGCGCTAAGTAATGCTGCTGATAATAGATGAGATTTTAATTTCAGTGGCACTTAGCGGAAGGTGTCCAGAATGAAAAAGGTTGTTTTGTAAACTTCTGTCTTCACAAACGTAGACAGCAAAACTACCCCTTGAAAACGGCATATGATTTTCCCGAAAAAATAATATTTCTCAATTGATCTGCGGCGACAAAGATCTGGCCAATTTAATAAACTTAATCTAATTTGCGTGAACTTGTTTTACATCACCCTAACAAACTTGAAACTCTTAAAATTTTTGCATTTTTTAAAAATTTTTAGAAATATTAATAAAAATAAAGTTTTGCCAATATTTTTAGTAAATCATTATTCTCTATTTAGACAAAACATAAGAAGCAATTGTAGGCAATGTTTCAAAAAATATGAAAAGTTCACGCAAAAACGAAAAAAACTAATTTTGAAATATATCTCTCTCCTGGGG
>BOPP01000823.1:0-12585 GCA_017312745.1 Gryllus bimaculatus | reverse complement strand
TTGTGTCTGGAAAAAATATGGAGTTGTAAAACAGAACTTATGAAACTACTTCAAATGCGCACACCTACTAAACATTCTAAGTGAATATATTTTCTTGGGGGCGTCTCGCTCACCTCATCTTTATCTCCATGGCTTCTTCTCTTCTCTATGTGCTTGCGTTATTCACTTCAAGCAAGGCTGGGAATTTTACGATGCTGGTTCTCAAAGTCCATTTCTTAATTGAAACTCTCTTGGCCAGCATTATATCTGCAAAGATACGAAAGTATGTGAAAGAGGTTTGCCAAAAATATTTTCTGATTATAAACCGGAAATTATGCACCTCTTTCCTTGTAACTTGACCAATACATATATAGTATTTTTTCAATATATACATTTGTAATATATTTCACAATGTATAGATCTAAATGGATACTTATCGTGTTATCATATCTCTGTTCCTCTTTTTTGCTGAGTTATACTCCCAAAAGCAATGATGGTCTTTAAGACGGCCATATAATGGATATTAATAAAATTATATATTTTTCTTCACATTCAGAGAATTCATTTAAATGCTCCTGACTTTGAATAATGCCCTTTAAAAACATTGAAATTTTGATCAGAAATCTCTCCGGAAAAACACGATCAGGATAAGTACTTCCGGCTTCAACCCCTTGTTCAGACACGGATCAACCACACTTTTTGCAATGAGAAAAAGCTTGTAACAACCCACCTATAGCAGATCGATTGGCTTGGGAAAACACTATTCTAAACAAGATCTTCCTTCTCTACCAATTATAAACGCTCAGAGGTAACAACAGGTTTTACCTAAACTAATTACTTCGTTCTTCATTCACAACTCTCACCTTCCCTATCTTGATCCCTTTTCTATTCTCTACTCCACTCCTGCCAGCACTCTTCCTTCTTGCATCGCGCATCCTACTTCTTGTATCTATCCTACACTCACTAGTCTTATCGTCATCCTCCTCCTGAGCTCATTACTTACTTACTTCAACCTCCTTCATCTTCGTCTATCTTCTTACTTTCTTCTTCTTTTTGAGCGGATTCTTTCTATTCTTCTTTCACTACTTCCTCTGCACTAGTGTCTTGCTTTTAATCTTCTCAGCTCTTATGTCTTTCATTCTTCTACCTGAAACCCAACATAATTTTTCTTTCCCTTCTTCGAATATTCATTCTCGCCATCTACTCTCTTTTCTTTCAATCCGTCCTCTTTTACTGCAATCCATTTTTCCTTACCGTCTTTCTTATCGTCACTAATTTTCCTTCATCCTCCTCCCTACTGTCTTTCTTCACCATCCCTCTTCTTTATATTTTCTTTTTCATATCCATCTCATCACCTCTTTTTCTTATCCTCCTCCTACTTCTTACTCCTCATCCCATAATTAATCCATCACTTTTGATTCTTTTTGATCCCTTTAATTTCTCATTGTTTTTTACGTTTATTTATTCTTTCTTCATTACTTCCTTCTCCTTCCTCTTTATTCTTAGACCAAACTTTTTCTTTTTATTTCGCATTTCTTCTCCACTCCTGTTTCTTTACTTCGTATTCTTCTGCCTTTCTCTTCGTCTGCCTCCGGGATCTATATTCCTTTCCATTCATATTATCTTCCTCTCTCCGTTTACCTATTGTTTCTTTTATGTACTGACTTACTTCTATGTATTACCTCTTCACATTTATCTCTCTCATATCTTCCTATAATTATTCTTTTCTTCTTCTTCCTTCTTCTCTTCCATTTTCACTTCTAAACTACTTCTATTTCGTCTCTCTTTCATTTATTTATGATCCTTCATCTTTTTGTTCGGCATCACCCCTTTCTTTTTCTCGTATCATACTCACTTCTTATAGATTATTCATCTTTCTCTAACTCTCCTTTTTCTTCACTCTATTATTACATTCATTTCTTTTATAATTACATAAGTCTCGTAACATACATTTTTTCGTAATCCGAAAATTGTCGTGTGTCTCTCTTACCCTACCCTTCTCCTAAAGTTTTCATATCCAATTATTTCTTAAACACATGTCCTCCTAAAATTACTCTATAAATTACTTCTATAATCATTTATCATAATTCTTTCTTTTGGTACTTTGCTGAACTGTCTAATTTTTCTTGAATCACAAACCAATTCCTGATTTTATATGATCCTTCTTAATTGCTTTATTGTATATTCGTCGAAATATCTTCAGTTACTTCTTCCCGATCTTTTCCTATTCTGTATACTACACAAATACTTTTTTTTGAGAATCCCATTTTCATCCGCTATGTAACTCTTTTTAATATCTCAAAATACATTTCAATAGCTATTTCCTTTTTTTTGGCCTTGCATCATAATTGAATCTCTCCTTATTCTTTTTCCTGTACTTATTTATGAGTATTGTGCTTCATCTACATCTATTTTCATTTCTCAGTATATATCATGATTCTCGCTTGCACTCACAAACCCTTTAAAGTTATTACTTTCATAGTATCTCAAGTCACACTTTCTCACTTCTCAATTCGTTTGAGATATCATCATCTCTATTCTTACATATGAGTTTGTATGCCTTCAATTCCACATTTTAGCCTGACAATGCGCAGTTGTTATATGAGGACATCCATCTTCACGCGAACAACAATGATTTTTAATACTTTAAAGGATCTTCTGATGTATATTGCGCTCCGAGATTTCGACGAAATTACAATAATAGATACAAATATCTCAAAGAATAACTGTACAGGTTTCTACGCATATTCGTTTATCTTTCTAACCGATTGTTTTCGCACTACAGAGCATACATCACTCCATCAGAACCATAACTTCGCAACTACAGCTCAGTTATAGATTCGGTAATTTATGACTCACAAGAACGTTCTCGTCCTTACAACATATTGATCTACAGTAACTTCCACATGTCATCCTCATTTTCGAGCCCTTGTTACCCTGTATTTTGCATCCACTCTGCTTCATGCGTCGATCTCTTTATAAGATAGAAATGGGCAGTAGTTGAAACGTTGGTGGGTCTCTAAGTTTTGTAGCGAGCGCTGGGTTGAGGAATATTTTCACACTGGCTCTAGATTCAAAATTCTAAGGACAACGAAATGTGAAGGACAGTACATTCGCGCTCATCGGATGTCACCAATTTTACTGTCCAGACGTATATTATCCACTTACTGGCGTGTGCCCATGTTATGTTCATCTCTAGAGCTCATTCTTACCGACGCGTCATTCATTACTTGCTCAATGAAACATATTGCAGATTTATCTCATTAGTCTATAGAAACAGTAAACTCAACATGAGCGTTGTTCAAATTGTCAATGTATACCAATGACTTAGCTCGTGCTAGAGCAATGCACATCAGATGCGAAATCGTACTAGCCCGTGAACTCAAACTCGCTACCTATACTAATATCATCGATTAGTCGTATGAGATACTTACTAAATGTAGCATACGTAAGCGTAGTGGACCGTCTCAGGTCGGCTCAGTATGATCAAATACTTACTTCATTGCTACTGACAAAACCCACCAAGTGTAGAGAATTTCGTTGCAGCTATGAAGACAAGAGAAATTTGAATTTCCATTGATTGAACGTTAAACCGCGTAATATCCTTGCGTACGGACAGGAGTTATGCTTCTCATCTATCTGGTTAGTCGCAATATCTCCGATCGTGACGTCAAAGTTTGGAAGTTTACTTAGTCAGTATGACCGAATCTCTTTCTGGCAACGTACATATTTGCCGCGCCTTTCCGTGGCCATTCCTGACTGTTATAAGAATCTATCATCTGACATCGTTACAAACATACAATAGACCTCTCAGTTGTCCACACGACCTGATGAATTGACACGAAAACTACCCTAACAACAAAGCCAACATAAAAACGATTTTCCCATTCCTTTTTTCCCTTAGCCACTCATCAAAACCCAATACTTACACTATAATCATTTCAACTCCTAGCCATCACGACCTTATCACTCATTGTTCTGAGATAAAAATACAATTTGGAGCTTCGTCCCTGGCGTGCATATCAAGCTCATGAGTTATCACAGCCCCCGATGCGTCATTAGCAAGAATACTGGTAGATTATCCCCCGCGAATATTCTTCGGAGTAATAATTTCAACAAGCCTAGTTCGCCGCAGGCCTACTGTATTTAACTTGCGAACAGCTATATCACCTATCCGAAAAACACAATACACAATCTCTAGTGCACATGTAACCTTCTAACGTAATTATCAAACTAATTTTAACCTAACTGCAATCGATTCTACGCATCTTTAAATACAATTTTAAATAATCTCAGGACGAATCGATTACCCAGTTATGAACCGACTTACAGATAATACACAGAATTTAGAATACGTTCTTAGACCTCGTATATTGTTTAAACCAGTTATGGAATCACGATTAATACGCCAGATTTATTGTCACCCACTCGAAACCCTGTCGTCAAACATGTAAGACAACCTGAGTATGATAATGCCCGCGCTGAAGCCCGTCAGTTTACTAACACGCCACTTAAAACCAGGTATGCGCCTAGACACTCAACACTCCATATCAAAATTCATAACCTACATACGTATGACTAAACACAGGGGTATGATACAACGATCTTAAATAGATCCTATTCATCAATGTATCACCGAATTTGAAAACTCGGCGGATAGAATCACCTGAGATTTTATAATCCATCCTTCCCGACGATCTGGCAGAGTTTGCCTGTCTTCCGTATCTCTTCGCCGCCTGTTCTTCTCGAACAGAGCACCCCTTGCTAGGTGTTGAGTACAGGCTGTTCGAGCAATTCCGAACCGCACCCCTCGGCAGCTTCGTTTCCCCTACAGCGTCCTCTCACCACCGTAGGGGCTCTCTGGCTCCGCAGAGCTGCTCGTCGTGTGCTTCGCCACATCTTGCGTTCTCTTATCTATCGCAATCTCCGTCGCGTCATCCGATCTGAGTAGCATCTGGAAAAGACGCTTAAGCGTTCCGCCCCGCAGACGAATCTTTCCCGCGGAAGAAGGCAGCCGGCGACGAAAGAAAACACAGTCAGGCAAGGGCTGCGGCCCGCAGAGCTCGGTGTCGCGGAATTCTGTCAAACCCCAAAGGCCTCTTTGCCACCTACTGTTCCGCTGGCAGCCTTCTCGTGCAGGCCAAACTACCACACATCCCAAGTTAGAGTAATGAGAGCTGTTCCGCCGCCACATTACTGTATAAAACATGCGCTTACACTTACCGAAATACTAATGACCTTCGCAAGCTGTTAGCGATAGTGGTAACTATATCAATCTTACCATTCACACAAAGCATCGAAGCTCCTTAAAATTTAATGCAGCGTTAGCCTTAGTTAACTATCAAGTTTTACATCATGTGTAGCAAACATATTATCGCCGGCGCTGCAGATTCTGTGCAGGCAAACCAACATCCCAAAGATAGAATTATGAGACCTGTCCAGCACCCCCCGCCACATACTTCATTGAAAGACCATAGCGCGGTACACTTCAACACGAAACAAGACCTTTGCAGCAATTGTTAACAGTCGATAGGAATAACTTATCAATCTTAGACCATCACTGCTTCGCACAGGCAATCGCAGCTCGGTTAAAAGACTGCGACTCAGTAGAAATGCAGAGCAGGGGAGGAAGGAAAATTAGTGTCCGTGGAAGTTATATTTATTTTGAAGGTGTATTTTTGACGCATGATACTCACACCCACAGACACAGGTTCGGTATTAAAAATAATTTTAACAGAAACAAACAAGTATAACACTTAAATAGATCACTAAACCCCTACTCTTGAATAGACCACTAATCCCCTGATCGCTCAATCGAGAGCATCCAAAACCCCATAGAACTATTGTAGTATCACCAACTCTATGTGTATCATTTCTGATAGAGTTATTGCCATCGTCCTGCACAACATCCTCTTTACGCGCATTGTGCTACATACCGCACACGTCAACTCAAAGACTGCTAAGGCATTTCCCACAGTTCGTATTTATCACGGAACTGTCTCGACGGTTCTTACTGTTACAGTGTTAATGGTATCGACACTCCATATAATTTAATAATGCTCTGTATTATGAATTATGCGACTATAAGAACCTTCATGCACGGTTTGTCTTACTCTTAAAAGATCTTTACACTCTAATATTATGCATGTATTAATTAACCTCAGGAGTTAATATTACTTATAATCATAGACAGTATTTTCCGTGACTTTTCCCACCTGCACGCCTCCATCAACTTTCACTGACTCACCTCTATTGAACTATTCACTTTTCACCCAATTCTCTCAATATTATCATTTCTCTCACATACTGTTGCAACACCTCCGACGCAGTGTCCTGATATGACATCTTCACCCCTGAGTTCCCGCAAAGTCGCTTCGCTACATTTCTCAAAAGAGTTAATTATCGCCTCCCCCGTCAAGCGCATAGCTAAAAACCGACATTCAAACCCATTGGCCTAACGCCAAATGCACCTCGCTGCCAAGCTTTATCGACTACACGCACAAGTATCTCCCACTTGCGATCTACTTTTAAACTAAAAACCCCAACCCCCTGAGATGCTTCATTGTCCACCACCATCATATATCACCCCACAGCTACACAATAACCCACAAAAAACGATCCGCCACCCCATCTGGTCCACTATGGTTTACAAACAAAATGCACTTCCATAAAGGCCATAAGCCACCCAATTACTTCGCTTATACAACTTCCGCGAATAAACTTCTCCATTCGTTTCTATCCCAGCTCCTTGAAAGGCACCAACAAAACCTTTGCTCCTGTGGCAAGGCTAACCCTCAATCATAAATAACTCGCACAAAATTAAATATCATTCATGTTTCCATAGAGGACTTAGCGAGATCATGACGCTCATAAAATACCTATATCGACTCTTGAAGATAGTCTAACTTGATAAATTTATTTATTCTTATCTCCATATATCTCTTAAATCACTTCATTTAGCGCTTGTATATATTCCCTTTTGATCTCAGGAAATACAATAAAAAAGTGTCATCTAGCATATCCACTCAACTACAACATAAATATGGGGAGGTTATCCAGTGTAGACAATATAGAAATAGAAACACACCTATGAAATATATGTTTTGCTTTATTTTGTATTTTCCATCGGGAACAAGAACTTTAATATTTATAGGAAACATAGAACAACATAAGACAAACATAATCCAAGTTTGAAACAATACCACGTTAAAATAATCAGGAAGATGTATACATACTCAACTAATAATTTTATTTGTACCAATAAGTGTTAACTGCCTTATTAGATTAAAGAGTCTGATTGGCTTCATAGTGAATTCTTACTCACTCCTCGGACTACAGAAAATAGAGCCCTGCGAAATATTGCTTCGTGCTTTTTGGGCGTCTTACCATTTGAGGAAGTTCCGACATTTATTTTATGTAAAACTCGATAGTGCATGTAATTAACTATTTATCTTAATATATATCTATTATCTTTCGTAATACAAACACTTCTCATTTTAGTGTTTACTGGCGTATCCTAGTCTAGCTTATTCGAGAAATCAATAGAAAATGATATACTATTCTCCGGCAAACGTTAACATTATTAATAAATTTGATGCGCACCGACAATGTAGTTGCTGTGTGTTCGAATCCTCGCTTGAAGGTAACATAACGCCGATTTTACAAGTCACATCTTAGGTGAATTTCTCTACTAAATACTTGCACAGCCAGCCTACGCAATTTCTTGGCTATTACGAAAAGAACGAAAGAATGCAACAAAACAGAGACTATAGAAGAGATGAAACCATGGAAGATAGAGAAAGCGAATGAGAAAGCAGGCTAATAATGGACGTGATCAGACAACACATGAAAGACTAGTCCAGTTCATAGAATAGATCGAGAGAGCAACGAACAGAGAGTAGACCAGATCAATACAGGCAATAGCAAGCAAGAATAATATGTTGTCAAGTTATAAAGTATATAGAAGTGAAAGAAAGATAAATATGAGGAAGAACGATGACAGAAAGTATATTACGACAACGTAAGATAGAATGATGAAGATATCGATTGATACATCCAGTATTACAGAGCTATTAATAGCGCGAATTAATGATTGTAGTACCTACCTGTATAGGTACAACAGAAGAAGCTATACACTAACTTGGTTTTGAGTGGAAACATTTGGAGAGCATTGGAAAGTTTGCTCTGCATGAAACAGGTTCTAGGATGCACTCTCCCTCGCCTCCGACGTGTATTTCTACAAACGAAGATTTCGTCCATAGTCCCTATAGTATACACTAATGAATCGATAATGGTAATAGCTGTTCTCTTCTGACAACACGTCGTATGAAATTGCACGCTGTACTGACAGAAATAATTGTGCGTGATGACAGGCATGCGAGACTCGCCAAATAGACAGTATTAGAATGAGTCCCACACCACAGACGCGCAAAAAAAATCTAAAGAGTGAGCTACTTCTTATTGCCTGGGATATGTTAATTTTAGTTACCAAATGGATATTCAGACACTTCACTTTTTCATATTTTCTTACGTGACTCAAGATGCATTACTAATCAACGAACAACTCTGTAGGACTATTTTAATAACGATAAAATGTAATACTCAACTGTGAAGGGAAAATACCTTCTTCGCGAAATCTATCCTGCATCTAGAGATTTACGCTTCCGGCAGAATTATGTTGTTGTTTAAAAAGTCGTCATGGAAAAGTGTGTGTACTAGTACTATTTAACTGCTAATCCCGAAGAGAAAAGTAATATCATCCGCGCGTCCCTTTGCTCTGCTTCTTCAATGAACTAATATCCTCGGAGCTTAGTGATCTATAGATCTTGACTCGGAGGACCGACACGATTAATTGGGAAAAAATCATAACATCGATAATATAACACATATAGACCGCCCCGCTAGATTTAGTTATTCTTCACTTAAATACGACGTCAGATTCAGTACTCTAAAGATCTGAGTAATGTCAAGCGCATTGACTCATAGACAATCACGATATACCATACACCCGATACGACTCTCGAACTCCTCGACTAAGCAGTTATCCAGATGGAAATCGGTCAATTAATTCTTTGAACAGCTAATATACCATTTAGAACTGACCACTTTACAACCAGCTCCCACATTAATGTGAACATCCGAATGTCGACGAGCGAATTAGAGGCAGGGTCGCCTATATACTCTGACTGTACGTCCTTCTGTCACTTGAATTTAGACAATATACGTTTGCTTATCATTCGAGAATCATTATAAAACGAAATAGTGGCACGATCCGTACAGCACCGCTCCACCATGCGTTAACCCCTGGTGATGTTATTGTATATATGCGTCAGTCTAAACAAAGTCAAGCAGGTCGTGATTTTGACGATTGAGCATCTCACCCAAGGAAAGATATCGATGAGAAGCTCACAACTACTCTCTCATCTCTCTCTCTCTCTCTCCTTCTCACGTTACTCTAAGCAACTATTCATTTACATCCCGACCGGGACCGCTCACTATACACTTAAACTATCACACACTCGCATCTCCCAACGACGCGAAGCTATAGGATCATGGCGGAAGTCGGCCGGACCGCCCAAGCCCTCGCCCGTCCCCCCTCAATCGCCGCAATCGACATCGCTCGCCATCGCCATCGCGGCCGCCCGCCCGTGCTTAACTTCGCTTGCTGATTCCTATTCCACTTTGCGTTCGCGATCGAGTGCAGCTGGGCACTTCGTTTCTGTCGTTCGTCGGCCTCTCCGGTGCTTGGCTCTCTCGGCGTCTCATCCTTCCTGCTCGCAAGCGCCATGCAGCCGACCGCGGCCTCCGCCTCCCAGCCAGCGCGCACTGACGCCGCTATGCCCTCCCCCTCGCCGCGTCTGCCGTTCTCGCTCGGTCTGTTACTTACTTCCCTTTCCCTTAGAGGGTGTCAGTCCGCAGACATCAAGTCCCAGACGTGAGCCCTACGGCATTCGCTCCGGTTGTTAATCTCCACGCGCCACAATAGTTCCCTCAGTTTTTATGTATATTGCTCCGAATCGGGCAGCATCTGCACAGCGCGTGGGGTGATCCTTTTGTCGCAGCGTGCGTGGATGTGTAGGACGGCCGCGCGCATGTGTACGACGACTGGGCTGCCGGTGCTTGGGTCTACAGTGAGTGGACCGCAGCAAACCCGGCCAGCGGGCCAGCTGCGCGGCCTGGTTATTAACCGTGCGACACCGTGCCGGCATTTTAGCGCGATTCTAGGTCACTTTAAGATACCCGCTGCCTCGGAGGTCCCCCTGCTGCACGCGCGCGCTAGCCTGCCGCGCGGTGAAGGTGGATCCCAATTTCGATATATGATCTTTCAGTGCACGCAGCCCCCGGGAAGCCGAATTTGCCTCTGTGTCTGTTGACTCTCCTTACCGGACGCTGGCCGCCGGATATAGTTTCCTTTAAACAGCGGTGGCTCGGCCCGTTTAACTAAGCTAATGGGTCGTCCACCTTCCCCGCCTCCCGTTGTCGGATGAGCCGGATTTTACGCCTCGGTCCCTCCTGCTCCGTTGCTTGACCTGTTCTCATGCTGTTGTGCTCGGGTAGATTTGCCTGATGTACTCTTGGATTGTGACGCGGCGATGTGGTTTGCACGTCGGGCTCGAGGATTTTTTATTCCGGTCGGGGGTCCCGGGTGAGATCCGATCTTCCTTTACCGAGAATCTTCCTCTGTGCGGTCATTTTGCTGGAAACGCGTGCAGAACTGTCCAAGGGTGGAACACTTCTGTTGAAAATATTGAGCATGTTACCTCTGGCAGAGCTTAACATTTTTCATCTTTTTTATTGTTTGCCAAATTATCAGCACGCTCATAATCTTCCTCTTCAGTAATTGATCTTTTTCAATGCTCATTCATGTTTTTCATTTTCAGTGATTGATGTTTCTCAAAGCACGTTCATACTCTTCCTCTTCAGTAATTGATCTTATTCTGTACAATAGTTTGTAATAGTCAAATGAAAACCGAATATTTTCCTAGTGCGATGTTAATAAGTTTCTCTCCCTTTTTTGGTATCGGTGCTAGCATATTATGATTCCAAAATCCGATTGTGGATGCAAATCCGGCTCGGATGGATGTATTTCTGAAGGACGGAAAATTGTCAATATACTATACCAAGCATAAAGTCCAACTTCAGCAAAACTACCATTAAATGGTAAACTACGTACCTGGTTATGCAACTATAGCCCAGAAGTGTTTAAGAGGCACAAATACTCTCTGTCGGCTCCGTTCCTTATCCTTCTCTTATTCTTATCCTTCTAAAATAGGAATCTCAATGAATCCAATATGTATCTCCTATTCTTGGCTTTTTATTTCTTGGCGCCTGAAGGCCTGTCTTCACGATGGAATATGTCACTGTATTTTGCGTCTTTCTCGGTCGTGCCGCTAGATGTCGCATACTAGCGACCGAATCGAGTAATGCTGGCGATTATACACAAAAATATTTTAACTTAGCTTTAAGGCCTAGGAGGCTCCTCCATTCAACAGCCGTTTTCAAATGTCACTTTCAGCTAGGTCATTGCGTATCTTTGTGTTTTTCTCACATATGAGTCATGTCACACGACGGTAAGGGCAGGGGCTAGGGCAGGGTGGAGGAAGGGTGCAGGTGGAAGGGAACGAGGTGCAGAAGGAAACAGGTGACGGTGCGAATCAAAGCGATTGGCCACTCTCCTTTCCAGAAACACGATGGTAAAGCACGCAAAGTAGTTCACAAACGTTCGGTTGAAAATCGTTACTTTAGAGGAAGAAAAGGAGATTGAGAATAGTTCGTTTTTTTCGATTCAAAACTCAGTACCGCTAAAACAGGCCTAGTAGGAAATAAAATTCGAATTCTTTACTCAATCATGTTTATCCTTCTTTAACACCTGTCACGATTGATTGATTGATTGATTGATTAGTGATTCCAGGAGCGACAACTGCTAAAGTCATTAGTCGTCTAAGTGTAGAGTATGCTTTATTTATTGCGGGAGGTGGCTGTGATTTTCCCAGCCGAATGTCGAGATCAGGCGCCTACCTACACGACGGCTAGCGTTGTTTTTCCTCTTTCTGGTATCTCCCTCCACCGAGGCCCCACCGCCCCGGCCGCAAGAAGCTCCTACCTCCCGACTGACCTCCCGACACGTGTGGTGCATATAAGTACGTGTAAATAAAAGGTGAGACTAGGAGAAGGAAGAGGAAGGAAAGATCGCGTGCAGACCGTGGCCCGTTTGTTACGATACTGCTCCTGCATTCGCCTGGCGTTGATCGGAGAAACCACGAAACAACTACCGATCAGAGCTGCCGGCCGCTAGATTTCTTCTCAAGCCAGAAAGTCCGTCCGTCTTCGGGAGTCTTCGCTCCCCTCTGGGACTAAGTCCCTTGTCTGATAGTGTGGTAAAGTAGAGGCCAAGGTACTCGTTCCAGGCAAGGCGTACCCAACTACCGTCGCGTAGAGCTTTGAAACTCACACTTCGCAGACTGCTCCTCGACGCGGGGACTGAATTCGGCCTAGCTACGCAGCTCGTGTCGAAATCCTCCCCCCCCCTCGTGAGCGTAATCCTAGGATTTCCCGGTCACAGGCCCTGCAGTGACATCAACCGATGCCCTGAGCCACCTCTCGCGA
>BOPP01000821.1:0-12594 GCA_017312745.1 Gryllus bimaculatus | reverse complement strand
ATCATTTACACCAATTAGTTGTGTATCTGAAGATATGAACTTAAAAAAAAAAACAATATGATAGACTTTTTAGTTTGAGCCATTACGGATACGTTCAGATGGTTATAATGCATTTACGTATTCTGAGTACTCGGTTTGGAACTATCGTTCGAACACTGATAGGGACTAGCGACATTTCTATTTTTTGTAATGTTGTGATCACGTATCGATTACATACCGGTTAAATAACAAACGTAATATTTATTGAAATTGTTACTAAAATTATCCTCCATGTATTCGTCCAGACATCTATCATTTATTATGATTATTTAACATCTAATTAAATATAGACTTATATAAAAGGAGTTCGAGAACCTTAGAGGCAAAGACACCTATTGGTGCATTACTAAATACCTGTCCGGCATATAATATTAGAGTAGATCCCACTCACATAGACTTGCAAAACTAAACACACTTTGATTCAATACTACTAATTAGAATTCGCATGTAAAATGCAAGAGAAGTATTGATAAACTCTTTTAAAAAACATGCCATGGAATCATAGAGGACACTCGAAAGGGAGGCAGGAATGTGACTCGACTCACTCTCAACATCATTCAAAGAATGGCTCAAGCCAAGGGCAGAATTACCAAAGAAGACTTTTTTGAGGGAAAATGACCAATATTTAGGTATCGGGATCCTCTAGTAAAAATATTTAAAGCCAGATATTTTTTTAATTAGGCGCGATATAAAAACTTTACAAGCATACAATCTAATAATAAGAAATAACTATCGCAGTTGAATTTGATAACATCGTATACACGCGTAATATTACCGAGTTAAACGAGTAAAATTTCAGAATCAGAAAATGATCTAGGGGTCATGGTGCCATTTGTTCAAGTCGCAGTTCATAACAATTCTGTAGTTGGTGTGCGTCAAAAGAATGTTCGTATAGCGAATCTGCTGGTCGGTCGGATCTAAAGGCTCTCGAGGACCCATTAGTCCTTCAAAATGGTGGCGGGTAAAGGTCAGAGTGGCGCTTACCCTTAGCCACAGAAGCCCACATAGAGGTCAATTTGCGATTGAATTAACACATTAGTCCAAAATCATCTCTTCTGGCTTGGTTCTTTAATATTAGTGAATTATATCGAAAAATCCGTCTGGTCGGAGATTCACGCCTTTTTTATAATTAACTTTGTTACTTAACAAACATTATGCACTTAACGCGAGAAAACTGAGCCTACAACGTTGAACATCGTTTATTCGATAACTGACTTCCAGCTATTTTAAGCAAAGGGTAGGTTATACGATATAATAAGAAATCTCTCGCAGCTATTTAGATTAAATATCGTTTGTGACAAATGGAATATAACTAAGCTCTCGGGGTCATATCTGATGTCTTTGAATTCATCATATGACCCAAATACTTTGGTGTGGCGGATTTTTGTAGGCAACAAAGGATTCAGTGTTTGAGATACAGATATTGTTTATTTTCACACGCTCAATCCTTACTCGTGATTACATTGACACACTGATGTGAGTGGTATATTGATCACCATCACATGCAGAACTATCTAGAAACGGGTCAGTTTATACTATTTTAGATTTATTCTACTGAAAGTACAGGGTTCAGATCTGAAATGCCCAGGATGAACAAACTTTTCGAAACCGAACAGTGTGAAATAACCAAAATGAGGAGAAATTATGAAATACAAAGCTATATTTGAAAGCAAGTAGTGCACAATATAAAATACCAACCAATAATAGCGGTAACTATCATCTAAGAAAATCATCGCGAAATGAAACCCAAATGAAAATTAAGTGATTTTAATGTACACACATATCGCTGCATCTTGTTGCAAAGTCCTGAAATCAATCGCAAAATATTTCGAAAAACTTTACTTCGTTTTTGTGTATGCAGCTCATCTCTAACCTTACCTACCAGGAATTGTCCCTCATTAATCAAACATGCAATAATCATTACATAACAAACACTAACGGAGTGCCTACAGGGATCAACAATCAGAGAACGATGTACCCTCCATCACCGTCACCCCCCCCCCCGCGTTACTACCTCTTACCCGCCCCCCTCCCCTCAGACCGGCCTAAAAGTGCGATTCGCAGTGACGTTGAATCAACCTTGCCACAGGAGCTTCTTGCAATACAAACTCGTGTACCATGTTATGAGAAAGTATTTACGGATCTTAGTTATATAAACTCTTAGTTATCCAATTAATTGTATATAACAATGGCGTATTGCATTTACGTGCTTTATGATGTATATAGAAGCCGATATCTGGATTGTGTCACCAGTTTCTCACAAACGTTGATATCCGTATACATTCGATTGGAAATACAACTCCCGGATTGTTTAGGGCACCAGCCGCCACTGTCAGTGAGACCCAATGTATCTGAAGTGTCTGATAGTGACAACTTCCCAAAACACTCTGTAAAGGATACGATAACGCATACCGTCTCCCGAAACCAGGCAGTCCCTGTTACCTGCGCTAGCCCCACGAGAGTCTCCCGCACACCTTCTGCGCGAGATGAGGTCGCGCTTGTTGAATATGTAGAAAGGGACCATCACATCTAAAGCCTCTCATAACAAAAAGCTTATATATCACATACTTCAACCACCTCATATATCCCCATCATCACAATCTGCAAAAGAAAGCATATATCATAGTTAGAATCGGTGCATGTACAATAACGTACAAACACAAAAAATGCTTCACTATGTCTGAAAAACTTGTTTTTTAGCCGTGATGTATTTTTTACTCGCTCGCTAGCTCTCAATTGCGCTTGCGCGTGAACAGGAGAGGTGTTAGCTTTTTCTGCGCCTTTTATTTTCTTAGAAAAAGAATCTAGTTAGTATATTAATATTCTACTTTTCATATATCGTTTCTTAGAGTATTGCACACCGTCTCATTAAATCTCAGTCCTGATTATTTTCATATAAGTGTATATTTGTTTTCTTTATCAATAAGCGAGTTGGCCATTTAAGTAATGTGAGTAAAACAAAATGAGAGTGAGATGTTTTTGCTGATGCCCACCTCTTATCGGCTGCCACTAATCTCTGATGGATATGCTTTACTGATTGCATGCAATGGCCGATGATTGACAAAGTTTCCACCCGAGGGAACTTAAACACCTCATCAGAGCTTTCACTCAAATCTCCGAGTAGAAATCGTATATTATTATATATATATAATAATGTTTATAAAAAAGTACCGATTCCGACAATGAGAGCTATTCCCAGCACTCTAGAAAAATTGGTAGAAATTAACTGAGATCAACGATGAGTGTTTGTCTTCAGGGAATATTAAAAATACGAAGATTTTCCTTTTTTATCTTAAATTGACATCTAATAACGTACGCCTAAAGAGATATATAATGAATTCCCGTAAAGGTGCTCTACGTGGGGTATCTTCGTGAATTAAGTTTATTCCACATTAATTTACTCGTTGCTTAATTACCCAATAGATATTATTTGTATTATACGTCCACACACGGTAGTTATATAATTATTAATAATTTATTATACTGCGAAAAATTGTCTTATATATTTGGGAAATACTAAATTCGAAAATTCATTAATATTTTCGTATGAATCCCATGGCAATTAAAGAAATAGTGAGTACAAATTCCTTGGTGAGCACACAATTATCATGTTGCGAATCATGTAGTAACCAAGATTTATCTCTAGCAGAAAAGATAAAGAAAATCAGATAGATGACTAGCTCAGGCTTAGAAGAACTAAAATAAACGAAGATCAATTTATATAATATTGTCGAAATAATCGAATATTGTATGCTAGAACTGAGACTTTCTTTCACATTACACGAAATAATATACTTCAAAGAAACATACCGAAAATACTGCGCTAATTTGGTTGTAGAAGAGGGAACTGAAAATTTCGTCGTGTGAAGTTTCAGGGAAAAAATAAGAAAACTTTGTGGAAGAATCGTTTAAAAGTCAGAGATAAATTGAGATGGTTATGAACTAGACATTATTAGCTAAAACATAGTAAAGCATAATGTCATTGCCAATTTCTATTTGTTAAATTCTTTTTAAATTTGAAACTTAAATTCAACGGCTAATTTCAGTAGATGCTGACAAATTAGTTTAATCAGGCATCCGCTTAATATGTGTAAATCTATATTTACAATAATAGTAGTGAGATTTTCATCTTGGCCCCAAATCTTATGCAGTGAAGTTTTTTGAGAGAGAATATTGTTTTTTTATGAAACACAACGGATAGGAGGCCAAGTGGATATAACTTTTGTATTATTAAACGAGTGACCACGCAAGTTTACTCCGATGAACTGGACGCAACGATTCTACTACCACAAGATTACGTACAATATTTTAGAACACGCTATAACGCTCACAGAGAGAGTGTAGTTGACAGTCAGCTACAAGACGGGCCAACACAGATCCTAACTACTCGAGATGACCTGGTTTCCACACATATACAGAATTCGCCTAGTCCTACATGAGAGTGATAAAAGTATGTATCAACAATAATATTTAATAAAAGTCCAAAAAATATATTCGTTAGAAAAAGCGTACAGACTCAATTAACACGAGGGAATTTCTACATCCTTCAAAGGACATCATCCAGTAGCTGGTATTCTCACATAAATATTGTGAGATATTGTGGTTATAAACATAGTTTGTAAATTACATATACAGTATACAACACTATTCCTGTCAACGTGTTCTGGTTACTATACTGTGTACACTACGCTTCTGAATATTCATTTTTATCAACATGAATCTCATCCTTTCTTTTTACTAAGTTTTCTGCTAGTGGTATGATTCCAAATAATGATGTACGGGATATGAATTTGGTTTATGTAGTGTTTCTTACGTATTTCATCCAATGACAATTATTATATCTTTTCCATGAAAATATTGAGAATATAAATCGCAGGCTCCTTATGATCCAAAAGACATATTGGAAGGTAGAATAAACTAAATAAACCTTTTTGCGGTCAGAGGTAGAGTGTGTATTATACATGCCTTTAAATAAAAATGAACCGGTCTAGGCTCACACCTCAGCCCCATAGACACGTCGTTATAAGTTTAGTTAAATTATTTGGAGGATATTCGTTTTCATAATTATTACCCATAACCCAAAACATCTAACGTGAAATATTTTTTTTTAATGTCAATACTTGAGATGTTTTTCCGCGTAATAACAAGAGGGTAAGGTATGAATTGCAATAACTTCTTCTAGAGTAGGGGGATAGATTACCAGAAAAAAAGCAATGTGTGGTAAATGTTCTCTATAGTTGTTAAATCCTAAACAGTTAAACCAAAACATAATATGTACTCCGTTGACCTAGTTAAAATCAACAGTCCAAGAATATGACTACTGGCAATCCTTGGGAAGAGGTAAGACAGAATCCTTTGAGAGAAAACTCATAAATTATTTTTTTATTCAGCGAACTGCATAAGATGTTTCATTCCCTGCGACGTGTAGTTGTGGAGGAGTGAATGATAATTCCCTGCGATGTTTACTATCTAGATCAGCTCAGTGAAATACAGAAGATCCGCTACCTGATTATTAAACACCACTCGCGTGTACACACAACTGGTTTTAGAGTAGGATGACTAAGATCACGAGAAACAGGCATTAGCAGAGCCCCAACCACTTGATGCAGGCACGCTGGGAGAAAGCATAAGGCGATCTAGCCGCGACAGCAAAGAAAGAAGACATTTTTAGTCCCATGACCGAAGCGACCATATGCTAGTAATTTTCAATGTGTCTTGTGGAGCCTCGTCAGAACAGTGTTAGATAATCTGGACTACAAAAAAAGCGATAAATTCGTGTACCAATCAATGCGACGGACGCTACTGTAAGGCAATGGGTAATCCAGTACACTAAAACCAAGACTCACATCAATATAGCAGCCCACATCGCAATGAAAAGATCCAAACGAAGTAGGAGGTGTAAGAACATTTTATTTGGGACGCGGGGCTGGAAATTACATAAATGCAGCAAATCGCCGTTATTAGGTTCACGATCGCTGTTCACTTATCACGTGATAAGTATTATGGTATAAGAATGTTCCGTCTGTGGTGTACAACTCACTCATGCTTTGAGACTCAATCAGATTTTACTTGCGTTTTAATGATTATTCCAAAAAAACTCACTCTCTTACTTAGAAGCTCTGTGACAAGATTTTAAATAAATAATGGAAATAAATAATTTTATACAAAGAAGTAGGAGGATGAGGGGGAAATTTTAACCATTACATTTTACCTATCCCCGTGGCTACCGCACTCCTGATATATATACCACACGACACAAAAATTTCCAAAACTAAAAGATGTGTACGCAACGATGTACGATAGCAATTTGCTTATAACAGAATGGAAAAGAAATAATTGCCTCAAAAGAATCCGGAGACCAACACTACATATAGTATAACATCTTTATTTCCTTTAAAAAATTCATATTGAGTATTGTTTGTGTTGCGGTGGGTCGCACAAAATTCGCTCAAACATACGTCAACATTAAAAAGAGTTAAAGTATTTAGATCTCAATGAACCGTAAATTGTTTTATCTTGCCTATTGAGAAAATGTAGGAGCTGAATCAAAACCCGTACTTGCGTACTCCGAGATGTAGCCTGCTGCCGAGATAATGGATTCAGAACACCACAATACACAGGAAACCAAACTCATCATGTAATATAAACCTGGTCGACAGAGATAAGAGTGAAAGATGTATAGCCAAAATACAATTTTGAGACTAAGGTAACTAAGAGCTATAACTGTAGACATATTAGAACCACGATGTGTTCTAGCACCCTCGAATTTGGACCAAGAACTTGGAACCTCAAAACCATTGATTATAACACATTAGTCAGTGTAACTGTTCAACACATTTTATTGGTTAGGGACGTCGTGAGTAAGTTGAAGTGAATAATTGTTCCATGCAAAAAAACTGAAGACATTACTATCAGCAATCTAGTCTGCTCGCACAACTGTTCCCAGCCAGAACCCACTACTCAATGAATAACGACAATTGCAAAAATTTGGTGATAAAATAGCCTAAGAAACCGACCGACTTTTGGTACCACTAACATCATTTTGATTGCATTAAGGCTTACGTCCTAAATCGATATTAAGGCGAAAATTACCGAGCATAACCAATTTATAGAGAAGATGATACGGAGTCAAACAGTTTTCACTATGATAACAATGCATCAGTAGAATCAATTCTGTCCAAAGTGCAAGTCGATGAATATAACTCTCTAAACGAGGATATAAGCTACATTAGTATGAAAGTCAGAAGAGCAGTATTTAAATCGTGCAGTTACAGCCCCACAGTGGAAAGGTCAAAATGGGTGGTTTAAGAAGGCTGGGTGGATAAAAAGCGAGATAGTAAGGCCACGTACTACACACGCAGGGAATCTAGGATCAATACAACTGGGATGGAAGGAGTAGATCCGATGGTCTATAAGGGGCGACAAGCAGTAAATAGGCAAGTAGCGGCGCGACAACGGCTCAGCGGAGGGGTTACGGAGTCTGCAAAAACAAGTGAAAATTGCTCGAGAATTCGGACAGAAGCTGCTGATGAGTGGTCGCGGTCGGGGCCTGCGGCGTGGGGCACGTGGCTGGCTGGATGCGGGGCGGGGCACCCAATAGGCCGGCGGCGCGGCGCGGAAGCGGCGTGCGGGTAGAGTGAACAAGCCGCTCGCGCCCACAGCACTTTGGCGACCCCCATGCGGGCCGACGTGGCGTTTTGGGGCGTCGTTGCGGTCGCTCCACAATGCTTTTCAAAGCGCACACATCTCCGCCCGCGCCGCCAGCATCTCTCTTGTGCCTCGCGAAACGATGCGTGGCGTGGCGTGGCGTGGACCGGCGACCCCTTGCGTAAGATAGTCACCTCCAACCAGGCAAGCGGCGGCTCCTCGCGGCACTTAATCTCCGCATCTGGCGCTCAAAAACGGCTTTAAGCAGTGGCGGTAGTCAAAGCTTATTTGAGACTTCATTTTCGGGGCTCTGCGCTGTTGTGGGCTGATGTACAGTGTCGTCCTTCGCTCGTGGAGCCGCGTGTCGTCTTGTTAACATCTACAGTTACCTTTGTGTGTGACGATCCAGATATTAAGTGTACGTATCAGTAAAACTTAGTATACTGGACGCTCTTTGACTAACAGTCTGACTCTTTCAAAGCCAATCCAGGACAGTTTCAGTAAAAAAGTCCCTAAATCAACAGTGATTGTGTTAAACCTCAACGAACGAATGCAAACTATATACGAGTAATAATATATATTCGTACATAGCGTAATCCGAAATTAACCTGCGTATATCCATTCAGTCACTCACGAACTTGTAAGACGCGGAGGTTTCCGGTCGCGTCGTTTGAGACGAGACGAGAAGTTCAATCGCCGCCTTTGTTTGTTGTCTGGAGTTTATCTATATATATATATATATATAATATATATATTAGTATATAGTATATATATATAAATATATATATACAATTTTAATATAGTATATAATTTGAGGGTTTTTTAAAAATTAATGGATATTTAATATATATAAATATATATATATCCCCCAATTATTTTTAAAACCTCGAAATTAATAAATATGAAAATAGGTTAAAAAAGTTTCAAGCGAAAGAGTTACCTACGTGGTTGTGAGGGACGTGAAATGGAGCGGACAAGGCGCCGCGTGGCGGACGCCTTCTGCCTTCACTGGTCTTGCAGCTTCCGTGCGTCCGCCCCCACCTACTACTACCCGACCTCTACCGCACTACTGCTTCACCGGCGCCTACGCGTCCACCGTGCGGTGCCGCCACCGTCCATTCCGCCGCAGTCATTGGGCTCTGCCGCCCACCTCCAAACGCCGAACTCTCTCCAACGCTAGTCTACCTCTACCTTTCTTTTCTTCCTACCTCGCCACCGCCACTTGCCACACCTCCACCTGCAATCTCCATTGAATACCGACCGTTGCTGCGGCACCGTCCACCACTAATACTATCGCCGACGCTACCGCCGACGCTACCGCCGACGCGTCACCCGCCGGCCGACGCTACCCGCCGACGCTACCCGCCTCCACGTCTTAACTCCATCTCTACATCCCCCACTACATTCATTTTAACTCGCATCTCCACTCTAACCTTCACCCTTCGCTCCCCCCTTCACCCTCACATCAACCACCTTTACCTTCACCACCTCTACTTCCACCTTCTTATTCATGTCCACATCTACGTCCACCTCCGCGTCGCCACCGCCGTGCCCAGACGCTCCTACGACGGCGGCCGCGTGGCTGTATCTCGCTTATCATCGCGGGCGCCTCCTCGGGTGGGGCGGGTGGAGCTGCGTCCGCTGGGCCTCCGGATAAAATACTGGGCCTGTCAATTAAGGTGGCTCTCCTCGTGACGCGGCGATAAACAAGCGACGGACGGGCTGGCGGGCGGGCGGCGGTGGAGGACGCCCGGGACACGCCCGCTGCGTGGTGGGAAACTGAACTTAGGAGCCTTGACAGACTCGGAAAGGGATAAGCAATATGTGTCTTGAGTATATGTGCATGTTAATGTGTTCAAGAGTGTGAAACTGAAGAGTGGGATGGGCGGGAGGAGTGTTCAGATAGAGATCGTGGACCCAGAGGGCAAACGGAGGCAGGGAGAGGCCCATCTACTCGCGTGAGGACAGACTAGGTCTAAGAATCCTAGAGAATACATGGAAGGAATAAACCAGAAAATCGTGACAACGGTCATGGCAGAAACGTAGGACAGGGTGGCATGTGAGAGCGTAGGCCTCCGCGGCCGGAGTCGGTAGCTACTTGGTTGACCAGGAGGTGCCGCGCACTAGGTCCAACTATTCGGTCGCCATTCTACGACAGTGCTCAGCGAGTAATGCAGTCGCAGAATGGCGGCCGAAACATTGGAACGCGGCATCTCCCGAACAGCTAAGTAGCTACTAAAGGTGGCCTGTGACTGCGCAATGAGCGACTGTCTTAGATGGCGTCTTGCATGGAAGAAAGACAGGGAAGGGGAATGGTTGATTATTTCGTGTTTCCGGGCGTGCCAACTGCTATGGTCATAGTTCCCGTAAATGTAATGCATGCTTTTATTACTGTGGCGAAGTTCTTCTGCTACGGCGTCGTCTTCTGTGTTTTCCTATTCCAGTTATCTCCTACCAAAGCGGCACCACCCCAGACGGAACAAACTAAGCTCTCTCCCGACATGTTTCGTAGTGTGGTTCATGTACATATGTGTGTAAATAAGGGGTGAATATAGAAAGAGGAAGCAGAAATTGCGCGCGGTACGTGGCTCATTTGTTAGGATACTGTTGCGGCATTCGCCTAGTGTTGGTGGGAGAAACCACGGAAAACTATCGAACGGAACCGACGGCCGCTGTAATTCTCCTCCAACCAGCGGCTGAATTCGACCGATATTTGACTACAGTGAAGCGATAATTCTTAAGACCATATATACGACAATTATATAGCCAGCGGCTGAATTCAGCCTGCGGCTATGTAACTGGAGTCGAAAATCGTGCAACCGTCCTCAGAACTCCCAGCCAGAGGCACTTGAGTGACATCAGAGTGATGCCCTGAGCCATCTCTCTCGGTGACAGGAGTCAGAAGGAAGAGAAAGGAAAGATCACGCATGGTTCATGATCCGTTCGTTGGAGTACTGCTCCGCCTTTCGCCTGATGTTGATCAGAGAAACAACGGCGAACTAGACCGGTCGGTAGAATTCTCCTCCAGACAGCGGCTGATCTCGACCTAGCTACGTAGCTAGTGTCGACAATCCTGCCACCGTTGGAACTTGAAATCTTGGATGTCCCGTTCAGAAGCATTGCGGGAACATCAATTGATGTCCAGATCTACCTCAATCAGAAGGCAAGTGGTGATTGGTGCTCGTTTGCCAGGGGTGATGGGCCTTCGCTGTAGTGAACGAGTGATGGGGGAGGGGGCGAGTTGCGTGGGGGCGATGTTTCTTTAACGAGCTCACAGTACAGGGTTGGGAGCAGTTGGGGATTTGTGTCGCCTTGTTCCCCCCCCCTTCCGCCGCCGGCGCTCGCTGGTAATTCGCATATCGCCGCCCGAGTCTCTTCTGCTCGACGAACAGACCTCGTCCAGCGGATGGCGACCTAGAGGACGGAGAGTGCGTGACGATTATGCTCTCAACCCCCGCCTCCAAAAAAGAGTTTGACTCCCTGTCGACGGTTCTCGTACGCATTGAATTTCGTCCGGTGAACGCCTAATTCTTCCTGTGAGTTGCAGTTTAGTGTCACTTGTATTTGTAGTTACGAGCGAGTATATGTTTACAAATTTATATCAAACGAAATATGCATATTCACTATTAATATAATCAATATTATAATATGTTCAGCATTATATGTTTTATAGTTGCTTTATAGAATTCAATATATATAGAACAGTTAAATTATCTTGCCTCTCAAAAGACATATTTCTTAATTTATTATCGTGGTTTCTTAATAACACACTTACTCTGTTACTGTCGCAAGCAAAACTCTCTTGTCGCTTATTGTAGTCGATTTGGAGGCTCGGCTTAAGTGTTTGCGTCGCCATGCGTGGTCGTAATATCTTGCATTCTATCTATCATACGAAATTCCCTCAGAATAAATTACTGCGTATTTGAAACTCTTGGTTAATGATTCGACGAACCTACTTCATCACCCCTTAGTATTATTCTCGCTATTGTATTATAAATGTGTGTTCATTGCGTCGTGTATCGTAAACAATTTTATTACTTGGGGTTCTAATAAGAGTCGAACATTTTTGGATGTTAGTTTCCACAGTATTCAACTGAAAGAAAATGTATTCGATGATAGACGAATGACTTTCAGTGGAAAATCAATGGAAATCGGATTCGATCGGATAGGACACGGAAATCGATTCAAAACTATAAAAGCAGACTTTGAAAAAAGAAATACATAGGAAGGTGCCGAAGGTTGGAGATTTCTGCAGATAATTAGTTTATTTCTTTCGCTGATGATTTGAAGCATGTGCTTTAACAGTAATGTTTATTTCTTCTTGAATAACTTTGAGCTGTTTATTCACACAGAATGAATTAGAGCGCGTCGACAGTCATTGAGATAAATGTATAAGCCTAATTTTTACGAGTGCAAGGTCTGGTTAGGTTATCTTCACGTACAAAACGAGTCTTCTTACTCTTTAGAAAGGGAATTCTTCACGCTCGTTGATTTTTCTATTTCGTGAAGGCCCATCAAGACTGAGGCTAATTTCATAATTTTACGAAGTTACCGGCTCACTTACATTAATGTGACCCGCCATATTATAGGCGTGATATGCGACCCGCGAATGTTCTCATAAAACGCCTTGTTAAGAACGGCGGAGGTTCCATAGCCATTGCCTCTGCCACCTCAACACTTCGCATTTTTTACAGCAACTGCCATGTCCGCCTCCACCCGCGTCTGCCTTCCGCGCCTCCACCACGATTTATCACCTCCCCGCCTCCTCGCCTTCCCGCGCCACCACGATCTCCACCCCTTTCTCCGCTTCCACTTCCAACTCTTCCGCCTTCTCCTCCTCCTCTGCCGCCTTCTTCTCCTCCTCCTCCGCCGCCTTCTTCTCCTCCTCCTCCTCCTCCTCCGCCGCCT
>BOPP01000820.1:0-12655 GCA_017312745.1 Gryllus bimaculatus | reverse complement strand
CGCAACCAAACGTCGACCAGACGTAAACATTTCGTGACCAACTTATAACCAGAGCAAGGAATTGGAGATGGGACAGAAGGGAAGAATTGTTAAATTTCTATTGGTTGTTTTTATGCCAAAATCACCATTCCCTAATCATGAACACTGGTCCCTGCCGAAAATGTAATACTATGGACATAATGTTCTCGTTCAATTCCAATAGCCAATATTTTCCACACCGTGAAGTTAAATTTCCTATATATACAGGTATCCAATAAAAAACCATTCAAATCCCGAAACTATATAAAAAAATGACAGTCAAAGGATAAGTACTCCTCAACTTCCGCTGGAACCAGGGAAACTGTCAAAACTTTCGCAACCTTATCCGTCCGGCTCCAGGACAGGAACAAACATAGTTGAAAAATAAATAGCCCGCCGAGTGTTTCAAGTATTGCATTCCACCGTTGACTGGAATAAATCAAGAACATACATTAAAGACAAAGGAAGTGGTGCATCTACTCACTAAGCCTACTAACTGGGTTACATATGCCGGCATCATTGACACTCGAACCTACTAACCTCACGGACTGAAAATCTTTAGTATAGTGAATTCTCAGATATTAATACAACACTAAAGCGTTCCCGCTTCGTACGGAGTATACATTCCACTCACACCTAATTCTAAGAAAACTTAATCTCGCAATTCGGCCAATTTACATGGGCGACTTGGCCAGTGACATTTTCAAAGCAAAGTCCTTTGAAGGGTTCGCCAAGCGTGGGGACACGGGGCAACCAGGAGCGGAGACAACACCCAAGAAAGTCGGTATGTATTTCTGGACTCTCGTTGGGTTAAGGTTCTCTGGGTTTACTCTTTCCTAAAGTTAAAAAGACCGTTTCAAAAGAGAACTCGTCCTTATGAGCGAATGCCGCTCATGCACTTTTACAAATGAATGGTTAAATACGTCACTTTCTTTTTGGTATTACATTATGTAAGTTTTAAAGAAAACTGTTAAGATTGTTCTTTTATACATTTCATAAGAAAAGTCACCTAATTATAAACCAAAAAATCAGGAAGTTTATTAACATTCGCAGAAACATTTCCCAGCATTTAACAAATGAATTTCCAGTGGTAATACCCGCTACACAACTTCCAAAACCCATTTTTCTGAAGATCGTTCCACTGCTGGAAACTATTTAATTCCCAATACTAAAGTAGTGGGGTGCCATTTAAAACTAAAATAAATCCCACTTGAAATATTTAAAGCCTCGTCTCATCCATATACCTCTTCCTTCAGTCTTCAATTAGTTAGAATGAGGGAGCATTCTTTGGGGAAGTAATTCCTCACTGTCCAAAAATAACTTCGCGCCGCCCCTCGGCCCATTGCCTCCGTCTATTCCTCGTGGCTCCAACCACCTGCCTTTAGGCTGTTCCGCCTTCCGCCACCCTGCTCCGTCAGTGCTCCAGCCAAGATCCTCACTTCCTCCCTGCTGACCGGGTAGCCTTAGTTCGAGTCCCACGGGGCCAGACTTTAACACTAGCATGTCAGCTAGTCGAATTCGGTCGCTGTCAGAGAGAATTCCAGCGGGGCCGGCTTCTCTGATCGGTAGTTTTCCTTGGTTCTCCGATCCAACCCAGCGAACGCTTGAGAGGCGTAGCCCTACAAACGGCCACGACCCCACGCGAATTCTTTTCCTGCCTTCCTGTGCTACCCCAACCTTACACACACTTACATGACTACAGGCACTACACGACCACACAGCCCGGAGGACCGCTGCCAGTGTGCTCTCGTGGGAAGAGTCTGGGGGTTAGAAGACCCCCTTACCAACAGGAGCCGCCAAAGCGCGCCAAGCAGCGAGGGAACAAGCGCCCCCTCCCGAGCAAAACAGTAAACCCACACGACGGGGGAAGAACGACTCTCCCTCGCTGGGCTGGGTAACGACCGGGAATCCGAACATGTTGGCAAGCAAGAGCAACGCGTTCCCGTGTGTGGGCGCGCGGCCGGCAGACACGCCTGAATGCGCGCCCCGCCCGTTACACGTGCGTGCCACGTGCGACCCGACCAGCCCCGCGCCGGTGTCAATGTTCTTAGCCCAAAAAGGCAAACCCCAAGCCCCCCCCCCACAGCCGGCAACCGGCAGCCGAACGCCACCATGCCTGCCCGGGCGCTACAACCACCCCCAAACCACCGCGCCCGCCCCGCCCCGCCCGCGCGCCCCGCGCGCAGGCAGCAGCCAGGCACGACCCATGGAAAGGCCCGCAGAAGTCGCACTGGCGAACAAGTGGCCGCGGATACCGGAAACTTCCGCACACCGCTCGGAAGGGCAAGCGCAACGGGGAAGGCAGTCGCACAGACGGGAGATTTGGCGCGGACAACAGGGAGAGTGGACAGAGGGGCAGAAAGGGGGCAGCAGGGAATCCGAATTGATGTACTGCAAGGCCGAAACACATACGGAACTGGGCGGCGGCGTCGCCTGTGCTCCACAGGTCCACAGGAAGGTGTAGAGCACTGTCCAGAAAGTGGGGAGTGGCCCCGTCGCCGAACGGAAGACGAACGCGGTCAAACTGGCTGAAGTGGTGTAGTACTTACGTAGCAAAAACGCACCGACTGTCGCGCAGGGAGTAACCGCGACGCAAAAGGTAGAATACAGCCAATGCTTGCCAGTAGAACTGCGGTCGCCGATGCAGTCCACGGTAAAGTCGCAGATAACATGCCACAGAACCAGTGAAGGGTGCGAAAACATCGGGTGAAAAGTGAAAGAGGCGGCGGGGTGTACCTACGAGAAAAACACAAAGCGACAAGTGCAAATTACGCGCTCATCGCAGCGAAGTAAAAGCCGCCCAACAAGGCAGGAAGAAGTGCGCAGGAAGGGCAAACGAGGGCGCGCCGAGTAGAACGGAGACTTCCCGTGAAAATGCAGAGCAAAATAAAGTGCACAAAAAATCAGTCAAAGTCGCAAGTGGTGACAAAAGACGGCAAGCGACGCACAGTTGTGTTGAAAAGAGTTGTCAGACAACAACCCCGGCGGCTCAGGATGTGCGAAATGGTGCAAGTGGAAAAAAGCAAAGAGGTCACGGTGGGGAAACGAAAACAGCGCCCAGAGGGAAGGAGAACAGGTGCTGGGCTGAAAAAAAAAAGGGGAGCGTGGCAGAATTAGATGGCGGGAATTAAGGAAAGAAAAGCAGAAAGACGCCAAAAAATTCACCCGGGAGTGCAACAATCCAACAGACGTGGGGGAGGAGTCGGATGGAGAGCAAAGTGGGCGTAGAAGAAAAAGCGAGCGTGGTGTGCAATGGAATGTGGTGAGTGGTGTACACCGTGTGGGGCAAGCGGGCAAAGGGACCGAAAAGGGAGACGTGCGCCAGGGGGACCGGGGAACAGAGGAAAGAAAAGGTGTAAAAAAAAAAAGGAGGGGCCAGGGGAGTAGAAAGAAGTGGGTGAAAAGTGGCCAAAGGCCAGGCAAAATGGACCACGAAATACCACGCAACGAGGGAAAAAGGCGATGGCCGTGAAGGGAGGAAGCCGAACTGCAAAGAACAACGGCAGAGGGCCACCAAAAGGGAGGAAACGGGAGTGGAGACGGGGAAAAGGTCACTGGTAAAAGACAATGAGTCATGGGTAGTGCGGCAGAAAGGCGTGTCGAGGAGGCGACAGACGTTCCGAAAGTAAAGGTGGTAAGCGCTTCAAACTGAAAAGATGGGGGGACCAAACGGGACATAAAAGAGCGGAAAAAAGAAGCCAGGTAAAACGAGGAGGTGGGCGATAGCAAGAATGTGTGTCCGCAGCAAAGGCGCAAATGATCGAGTGGAAAGGGAAAACAGTAGGGGAAAGAAAAAAGACGCCCAAAAACGGGGAGGGGAGGGAAAGTTGGCCCGGGACGAGTCAAAGACCGGACAAAAAGGGCCAAGCGCCAAGTTTCCGGGGCTCCACCCAGGAGTGGTGACTCCAGCCAACACTGGGGAAATAATAGACCGCACGCCCAAAATAACGACCCACAGCCCCGAGAAAGGACAGTGCACCCGGAAAGGATCGGTAGGCAGGGAGCAGAGAAAAATAACAAAAGCTGGGGGAAAAAGTGGGAAGTGCAAGGCAATGGGTGTAAAACCGTAGAAAGGTGAGGTGGTGAGCTTTGCAAAGTGCGGGGGTAGGCGATCCGAAAAAGAACACAGTACTGGAGAAAGGTTGGTGAAATCGAAAAAAATACCAGTGGATAGGAGGGAAAAAGAAATTGAAAGGGCATTCACAAGGGTAAAAAAATCCCACAAAGTACACAAAAATAACAAACCAAGAATGGGAAAAAGGGAATAGGAGGGGTGGGCTTAAATAGTGGGGGAAAAGATTCATAGTAGGTCAAAACGCGCGACAAGCAAAAAAGTACCTGAAGATAGTGTGTCTACATAAATTACCAGAAGAAGAAACGTGGTTAAAAATAAAAGGTGGCATACGAGTGTAATGGTTCCGAAGAGAGGATATACAACAAGGAGCCACCCGCAGGGACCCCCAAGCCAGGGAAATGCCGTACTTGAAACCACTGGGCGTCCACCGGCGGCCAGCTAATGGGCCACCGCCAGCCCTGCCTCCCCCCTCAAGAGCCGGCCACGGCGCAGGAGGAGACGCCCCCCCCCCAAACGGCACCCCGGCCTGCGCCCGGTCGCGCCCAGCGGGCCACCGCCCATCGGGGGCGCACAGCGCGCCCCACGACCCTGACCGCCACGGAAGGCAGGAAGTTGGTCACAGCAAGATCCGCGGCGGGGCCCGACGCCCGGCAAGTGCGGTCAGCAGACAGGATGTGCAGTGGGTGGGAACGACCACGCCGGCGGGGCACAGAGGCAAAGGACAATAAGTGCGCCGGGTGGGTAAACAGAAGGAAACGAGGAAATGAGACAATCAGTTGCCGACCCAAGGGCGCGGAAAGATAAACAGCACACCTGTGAAAGGACTGCACATACCGTGAGCAAGGGAAGTGAAAAATAAACCCGTAATACAACTGACCAGATTGCAAACACTTAACAAAAACTGACAAGATGCGCCGCGTAAACACGGTACTAAAGCCATACCAGACGCACGGAACGCAAACAGGAAAAGGCGTAAAGAGGAAGGGCGCCAAGAAGAAGGAAAGAATGGGTCCGGGGGCCAGTGGGACAATGAAAGGCACACTGCGATGTAACATGGTAAACAGGGGGTGCATAACAGGCCATCGGGGCGGGCCCCGGGGGACGGCAACGGCGAGGACCATGGTGACGACGCGGGTGCCACCCACAGCACACACCAGGAAGCGGACAAGGCAGCGTGCGTAGGAACGACTGTACGAGTGAACTGTGGGAAGGTTAACCGGTCGATGCGAGACTGTCACAGGGCCGCTGCTAAAACAACGGCTCAGTGTCCCTGAAGGCCCACAGAGTAAAGTGGATGCAGACGGCAGAAAGGTTGGTCGGTGCGGAGGGCGCATAGTCATGAGGAAACGAAGTCACACCAACGCGTGGTACGGCACGGCAGGGAGGAACGGGCAACAGTGCAACAGGAAATGGCCGCAAGTAGATGTATCCATGGGGGGGCGGAACAAACGGGGCACAGCACTCGCGGCGGCTAAGAGGAGCACGTGAGACAGCACGCAAACAAGCAGCAAGGGCAACGAAGAACATGCCTGGAAGCGTTAAAAGTATGAGCTGAGCAAGGGAAAATAAACACCACCAGGCGCAGGGGCTCCAAGGCGACATAACGCCAAAAAAATGAGGAGAACTCGCGGGGGAGAAGAAAGTGAAAGAATCAGTAGGCAAGGCAGGTGAGCGACTTGAGGGGTAAGTCAATAGAAGGAGTGTGAGGAAAGAGAGTAAGAGTGGGATAATGAAAAGCCAGGGACCGGGAGGCCCAAGAAGGGGAGAAGATAGCAGGAAAACAAAGAAAAGGACCGGGGTGGCAAAGAGTAAGGGTGGCTGATGTTCCCCCGCAAAATTGGACAAAGCGTGGGTGACCAGGTGCCCCCTACCAAACCGCAGAGGGCACGAAAATGGGAACAGAGGAAGGAACAAAAGCACGGAGACAAGCCGTGATGTGGACACTGGCGACCAGAAATTGATAGACGAGCAACGCACAAAGTCGCAAAACAGGAAAGTCGGGCCGGGCAACCCGCAAGCAGGAGCCGCCGGGAGCGGCAGGGACAGCAAATGCGCGCGGAACGACGTTAACCGTGGGTAAGTACCGGGCGAGCAGCAAAAAAAAGCGCCCCGCCAGCAGAAACGGGAAGGAAACACAAAGCTCGACAAGCGGATGATTGGACGGAAAACAAAGCACACTAAAGCAAGTGCAAAGCCGCGAGAGTATCGAAATAAATTAAAGAAGCCCAAAACAGCCCCCCCGGGTGACTGTTCGCGCCGGCGGCCAAAGAGAAAACAAAAAAGGAAAAACAAAGGTGACGCGACGCTGACAGTGGAAACGTAGATGGCGAAGAGGAGCACAACGCAAACCAAAAGGGACACAGTGAAGCAGGAGGAAGAGGAGCGATAAACCAGAGACAGAAGAAGCATAGTGCAGAAAAAACGCAGAAAAGGAACGACAAGTGGGTGGGGGCGAGGTACGAGCCACACTTGCAAGAGGTACATGGGGGTAAAAAGAATAATTAGAAAGGAAGAAATATACCGCCCTAGCAGGAACGACATGATGCAGCGAGTTAGCCCGAGCGGGCTGGAACCGAAGGAGCGGCGCAGGGCCTCCTCGGGCAGAGGGCGTGGCGGGGGCGCGGGAAGGGTGGTAGGATCGGGCATCCCAGGCAGTGAAACAGGCAGGGTCAGGCCAGCAGGGTGCATTTGCAGGCAACCCGGGAGGGGTGAGAAAAGAAACAGAGCAGGCAGGAAATGTACGATCACCGTCCATGGGTGAAAAAGCACGTGGCCGGCTGATCCCGATGAAATGATACGCGAAGGGCCCGGGGGCACGGGGGCGCACGTTCCAACATGGCGCGAGGTGCGCAACAACAAAAAAAGGACAATGAAATGAATCGGGCGTGCACAAACAACAATACAGGAAGAGGCGGACAGAAAATAGGTAGCAGAAGGGGGCCAAGACGACACGATGGAATGCAATGGTGGGTGACGTTGAATGGCGCGCGCTTAGTGAAACCGGAACAGGGGAGGGGCGGGAGAGGCCAAATACGACGCCCAGAAAGCAGTCGCACGGGTGCGCGCAGAGGTGTCAGGGTGTAAGCTAATCTGGAAATCCCAGAAGGGGGTCAAGCAAGCCCAAGCCAGGCACCATATACTTTATCCGCGCGTATGGCCCGGGCTGGCGCGCCCGCACGGGAGACACGCGTAAGAGGCGTGATCGCAGAGAAAGCACATAAACTGGGAGAGGACACAGACACAAGTGGGAAAAAAGGGTGGTCAATACGGGGCTGGAACAGCTGTCATCTGTGCGGTGTTAGCTGGCAAGGCGCAGGCGCCTGGACGGGAGGGTCAAAGAGACGAGAGGTTAGGGGGGCCCAAGCAACGCAACAACCGTGGGTGGAAACAGAAGGAAGGGGTCGGCGAGTGAGGTAGGTGTACGCGGGGCAGGTAGCGACGAGTATGCTGATGGGAATAACTTATGAGTAATGAAAGAGTATAAAAAGAGTAGGAAGAAAAGTGAATGGTGGTGGAGAAAAAGCGGCAAGTCCCAATGATGGCCGAAGGAATGAGAGACAATTAGCGCGCGGGGAAGTGGGTGATGAGGTACGCGTGTATAAGGGTGGTAGAAATAAACGCCAGTGATGCACGGGACAATGAAGGTAGCGATGGACACGAGTGGGCCAAAAAGAGAAGGATTGCCAACTAGGCCAGGTGTAGGAGGGGGGGAGAGTCAATGAACACAAGTTATGTGCGAAGTAGAAAGAAAGCATACAATCCACAGTCGTAAGAATCATTGAAAGAATGAGGACAGTACTAAGGAAACTTGAGGTGGGGTGTAGGGGCAGAACGGTGACAGTGGGTGCAGCCGGAGCCTTACGCGGGGGAAAAGCGGCGCAGCCGTCGAGCAACGCTGCAGGCAATCCCAGCCGGTCACAGAGGTCCGGCAAGGCGATGGCTAAAGTGTGTGGGCGCCTACGTGGCTAATACCACCAAACGTAGACCTGTTAGTACCAGGGTGCGCACATCCCTCCCCTCAAAGGCGGTCCAGCGATACGAAAAGACACAGACGGCAAGGAAGGAGCTGCCATAAAGTTGGCGCCGAGCTGGGTAGTGAAGCGCCAAACGGCCCCTACAACTGCGACCCGTAACTTCACGTAATTAAAAGGTCTAAAGCACCGCGCCTACAAGGACGATACGTACACCACCGGGCAGGACGGGAACACGTCCACACGATGAGCGGACGCACCGGACAGAGGTCCCACGACTCTGTTAATGGTGCAGAGGGGGAAAAGAGGCGTGAAACAAGGCATAACATGCTTATCGGGCACGGGAGGCTTTGAGCGGCTGCGGACAGCCGAAGTGTAAGTGCGTACAACAAGGGAGGGGTGGGGTGCTGACAAGGGACCAATAGGATGGCGTGTAGAAACCCGAAGTCATTCGCAGTACCCTAGCAATATGCACAAGCATAAGAGCCAGCTGGGAAGAGGGAAAGTAAACAGTAGTGCCCCAGAGCAGATGCGTAACAGCAAAACTGCACTGACCAAAGTCGGGAGCTGTTGATCGATGCCCAGCGAATTTCACTAGTGTCTCGAGAAAATCAAGGTAGGCGATTAGCGGAAATGGGGGCGGCGCGAGAAGATGCGATAGGCACGCAGGTCCAGGCCGCCGGGAAACACGCGCATGTCAGGCGTTGACAACATGGATAGTGGGAAGTGCACGAGTGGTCCCCGTGCGCTCAGCAAACGGGCGAATTGGTAGAGTCCCCGGGGCCCGGGTCTCCGCGGGCAAATTGGCTGGCGGGAGGGGCGCGGGCCGGACGGCTGATTCTTCTAGCGAGATGGCTGTCTGGACCGGCACCGAAGGGTGGCGCCCGGCGTCGCGAGAAGGAGGCACCCCGAACCGAAGGGAGCGCCCACCGACGAACAGTGACCCACCTCCTCGGGGCAAGCCCGATATCCAGCCGCACAGGCGGCCGTCCGACAAAGGGGATAGCAGAGTCGATCGAGACAGTTTAGGAGCGGAAGAGTGGAAGAAAAGAGGCAGTGAGAAAATAGTAGAAGCGAATGGTTCAAAGGGCACGCAGACCGGTAGATAGTTCCTAGCGGGATATGGATCGGCGCCCAGCTCCCAGGCAGGGAGCGAAAGAAACCAGGAAAACGATCCGAAGTCGCGCCGGCGCCCCAGCCAGCACCAAGAGCCAGTATTCACCCCAAAGCCCTATATACGCCAGTTCCTGCGGTCTAAAAAACATCACGCCACCCGCTTCGGGACGACGGCGACCAGAAGAAAGTTAGCTGCAGACCCGGACAGCAGCACGAGCGCAATACTGGCATTATTCGGGGCGGCCTCACACCGCGTGTGAGGCACCCGTGTTGAAAATTTATTTCTTTAGCCCTCAGCCCAGCTAATGTTGCCTTTAAAAAGGAAAGGGTCATTGCGGGCCAGGGAACACCGAACCAACCAATGGGGCCGCACGCCCCCGAAGTATTTGCTACGTGCTCGGCGCGCGACCCAGCAGGCCTCGCCGTGGCACGAAGCAGCCCGCCGGAAAAAAAAAATCAAGAACCGAATAACGAAAAAAGACAACCCAAAAGCAACAGGTGCGAAGGAGAGGCCTAATTTGTATGTGAAATTGAACCATAAAACTCACAATGTACGTGTTTTCCACGATTCCCCCAACCCGCCCGAAGAGAGTGTGAGAGATCCCATGATTTACAGTTCAACATGAAGAGAGTTCTGTCCGAAAAAAAAATCACATTTATTAAAAGATTAAAGATAAACCCTCCCGTAGTTCCAGTCACAATGAATATAGTGGCCCGTTGCTTACGGCGGCTAATCACGACAATTAATAACGCGATTGAGAAATTCAGTGTCGGGAACTAGCAACATAGTACTTTCACATTTTTACTAACCTCTCCACTTCTGAAATTCCAACAGGCCATAAGTTTCAACAGACTATAATTGCCCGGTTTGATAATTCCTCAAGAGTTTATATTTTTTCTCAGTCCTTTATTTTTAATATTGAACTATTTTAATTAGATTTGTTTCCTATGTCTTGCTAATTTCAAAATTCCAAGTTTACACTCTACCCCGCAGGGAAGGGAATTAAGTTACTAGTATTACTTTATAACGTCGCCGAACGGAAAGTCCGCACCAGAGATTGCAAAACGGAATCAATCAAAGTGTCATGATACAAGTCACCGTCCGATTGTTTCAGCGGGACCAAAGCCTATGAAAGACGCGGGTGCCCTGCAATTTATGGTTTATGATTCCCTTTCCGGAACTCACCGCCAAGGGATTATCTTCAGATTGAAAGTCGTAAGAAGGAAACAGCGAAAAATACACCTGAACGAAAATACTCTTCTACCGTCAGTTCCCCATTTAGATAAAATACTAAATCTGCCAGAAAAATGTTGGATTGTGTTTAATTCCGATTTTCTTCTCACAAAAGCTGCCAATCCCCCCCACGATACCGAGGGCCGGGCTGTTGGAAATATGAAAAAAAAAGATATCACTTATTAAATCGTAGAATGCGCGGACAACGTATATTTAAAAGTAGAATACTCCTCATCCATTTCTCCACAACGTGACTTCATATCCTTGAGTCCGGAGCGTAATGTGACTATTACTCCAGAACTGTGTAGTTGTCAGACACAGCCACATAGACGATCCGTCAGAAGACATTCCTCTAGCTGCACTCATTTCGCAACCCATGAGTCATGGCATATGAAGCCCTCCAAAGCTACGACACAGCTGAAAACAAACATATGCAAGGGGAAAACTATTCCCCGCTACCAACTGGGAGGTTGACGCGGGTCCCAGACCCGGATCACCTTAACTGTCCATTGTACCACAAAGATTACACACAGAAATGATAAGGGAATGTATATAGGCGTGTATGCATGGGGAATACTGGGCCCCCAAACCCACCCATTGGAAATTATAGACTAGCCAAATTTTATCACTAAAGAATACTCTTCTGTTTTGTATTTGCAGAGCGATCATATCTACCTTATCCCTGTAGGAAGCGTGCTGATAACATCTACTCCTCACTCATCGAAACGGCCCTCTGTCGACCGATCCAACCTAAGAATTCTGAGCAGTGCTGTCCCTCCTCTCCCGTGATGTGTTATCGCAAAACAAGTATCCCAAACACATTGTCGGCCTCCCATGTAAATGGAGAAAAACATGCTGCTCAAGTTGGTTCCCGCCTGTCCAAAACAGTTTGTCACTTATAAACCATATGAGCAATACTGACAATCCGTACGTTTTTACTCACTCTTCCGCCCATGAACAAGCGGGCAATTAAACATCTTCCATAGCTCTCCTCTCCCCTCAATGTTTCGTACCGAGTGACACAATAGACAAATATTCTACAGTCAAGATTACTCATATTCATGGTTACCCTGAGAAATCATTAAGCCCGCATAACCCTATAAGCGCAACCAATTACTTTCTCAAAGCTGATCTGTGTGATACAAATATCTGTCCCACCCAAACCATCTTCCGCATGACCACTCAATACCCGCCGGTGCATATTGTCCCCAATTAATATGACGACTAGCAACTGCTGTTCCGCAATGCAACATCCTCCGCCGTCGGCAAATTATCCTTCTGTACCACATGAGCCCCAAGTACCGTCTACTAGTGCACTCAGTTTCCCCAAAGATCCCTCGATAAGCCGCCGTTCCTGGCTCAATCTGCCCACACTAGCCCCGGGTTAAAGGATTACCCCTTCACAACGAGGCCACCCGGCCACTTATTTTCCCCACGGAACAGCCCGGGCCCGCGACCCAGAGCTGTTGCCAGCCGAGCTCCCCGCCCCCCGCCCCGCCGCGCGCCGGTCCTGTTTGGTGTAATTTTGAAGATGGAGTCGACGCCCCCTGCCCCTCTGGTCTCCCCATATTTTGTAATAATATTATGTTTTATAATTATTGAGTGGGACACACTAGAAGTGAGTCTCAGCGCATGCCCAGAAGAATGCAAATAATTCATAGCGAGAAAGCATCGGATAGCCCATTGCCAGCTAGGGATTGTACTTCAGAAATTTATTTTGGCTGTGTTAGTAATTTGTTTCATTTTTTGTGATCTTCCTTAGTCAAAATGAGTTTTTTTGCCGAGACTGCCTGGTGAAAAGCTAGAAAGTCGATCCATTTGAGGCGGAATTCGATCCGAAGTCGATGTATTTGACGCGATATATATGTATATATATACATACATATATATATATACACATATATATATACATACATATATATATACACATATATATATATACATACATATATATACATATATATATATATATATATATATATATATATATATATATATATATGTATATTGATAGCCGTCTCGCTCCTCTATGACGTTGGCCGAGTGCACAGATTTCTCTCTGGCGACAGTTAGCGATCGCTGGCTCGTGAAGATCTGGGTGTATACCGACTACATCCCGCGGTGAACTTTTCCTTAGCCGTTTACCCTCCTTCCCAAAAAGGCATAGCTCGACTCCATCCAGCTATGTTTTTCTTCTTAGTATGTGGATTGAGTTTTACGTTTCCCGTGATCTGCTTAGAA
>BOPP01000819.1:1127-12667 GCA_017312745.1 Gryllus bimaculatus | reverse complement strand
AGGACAAATTAGCTTACTTGATCCTATGTGGCTAGGCCCGACGGCATTTAAGCGCATTACCAATACCTACATCCTTTCACGCTTCCTAAATTGGCTTCGAATTGCTGGTAGTTCACCCCAAATGGTACTACTCACATCGACATCAAACGCGCGCGGGAAAGACACCATAAAGGTACGGTCAAGGAAAAAACCCCTGAAGGGGAAAAACCTGCCGTACAGAAGCCGAGTACATTCTAATCTATCCGACGTTATATTTTTGCTATTTTATTTTGCTGGCGCGGGGCGCTCCGGCCGTCTCCTTCCAGTGCTTGGCTCCTCCAGCACCTGAATCAAACAGCGCACAGAGAGGGTTCCGCACCAACAGGCCTCTGCCTTGTATTTTCGATCCCCCCTTTCCCTTACATCACCCTAAGCATTAGTGCTTATTACTATGCCAGTTTTTTTATTTACTTATATTAACCTTTTACTATACACACTTAACATGACTTATGACTTATTTCTTAACTGTTTTACTAACTTAACATAAAACTACTGAATTAACCTTAAATATTCGTTAAAGCTTATTGACTTATTTTATTTCTCTCCAGTCTAGGCTCCGCTCAGCTACCGGTGCTTGTTTTCCCACTCCGGTAATTTTCAGTTTCCCGTAATGGTTCGAACCTTTCCTAAAAATGTTCCTCATCTTTCATGAATTTAGACCTTATTATCACCTAAAATGTTTTGGCGAGCGTTACGTTCCTGTTTAGCAACAGTAGTAATTCAGGCCCATTCCATCCATTTGTTTTCTCCATGATTCGTTGCACAGCAATTAAAGAGGAATGTGGATCAGTCTTCCCTATCACCGCAAAGCACACAGATGCCATACCACTTGCGTCCTTTAGTCTACGCTGCATCACATCCCCAACCATGAACCAAGCGTTATCCTCTCTTGAGTCCTTTCCGAGAGTAATGAAACTAACCTTCGCAACCCCATAAACGGTACTCGCAGAATTTGGCTACTAGCGAACGTTTATTCAGCCGTTGCTGCCCCAGATCTCTTGCTTATTAATATCCGCAAGTTCGTATTTTGGAAAAATCAGCCGTTGCTAATTATACGGGTTCCCCCTTATCTCCCACCATTTCCGAGAAGACGCTTCCCAACCCTGCCGCTGGCAAGTAGCCGTTTAATTTTGTACGCCCAGCGAAAAAAAAAAAATAGCGATGGTCCTTCCCTGCCATTGCCTCCTAAAGGCACCACCCCAAACCATATGTTATCGAGTGTGTCCGCCTAGTTCCATCTCTAATTTAATCCCAAGTTTAATAGATATCATTTTAAAATCTTCTCAAATCCATATACTATCCGACCTCTCTTAGACTCCGCATTTGCTGCCGCATCTTAGAAAACCTCTAGAATTAATTTTGAAATAATCTGTTTTCGATACTTTCTAGTCAGATCTATCCTATTACACTCCCCAGATTTCGCCCCAAGTTGCATAGCTGGGAGAACTAACCAATTTGAACATTGTATCGCACACTTTACGGCAGTTCCCGACCATGCGCATGGCGCAAACGATTTTCTATTGAAGCGCAATTCTTCCTTTGCGGTGAGCCGTCAGTATGTGATTATTCCATCCCCCATTCATGGAAAATATTTCCACCAAGATATGTAAATGTTTTGACGCGGTCAATTTCCTCCCTAGCGTAGTCCATTTCTCATTTGCTACCCCAATAAACCCATTCTTGAATACTACTACTGGTCGTTTTTGAAAATGTTTACTTTTAGTCCCCATGTCTCACTTATACCGATTTCTAGAATATTCAAACTCTTCTTAGCCCTCAATCGTCTCCGAAATAAGACTAAATTCACTCAGGCATTAGTAGTCCGAGAATTTTCAAAGCCATCAATTACCGGGCGCTGTATCGGCTTCCTGTACCACACGTCAATAATCGTTTATGAAACAGATAAACAGCAGCGGTGAAAAGAGGGACAGCCCCTGTCTTACTTCCTACTGATCGATTTTTATTTTTTTAGCGGTATATTTCCGTCACCGGCACCTGACGCAGAAAATTTAACTTCCTTTATTAACATACTCTGCCAATACGTTTCAAAACTTTACGTGAACGCCTAGCTCATTTTAGTTTTCGCAATAAAGCAGATCCCTAGTATAGAGCAAAAGACTATTTTCGAGAATCTACAAAACTGCAATGATAAGTGGCCCGTTTACGCGACACGCCTGCTTTTACTGGGTATCTAACACAAATATATTGTCGGTTGTCACGAACCTCTCCTAAAGCTGCTTGCAATTCTGATATTTTATCGACTTTTCCGCCCCAGTATCACTCAGTCGCCGTTGAGTATTTTACAGACACGTTTGTCAGCGCTGCAAAAGACTATTCCCATAGATTTTTGGGCAATCTCGCATCCCCTTTATTTTAAAAATCGGTTGGAGTAGCTGTACTCCACGTTTCGAGATACGAGCCGGAATCGCAATTGCATTAAAATAAATTCATAGATACTTTCTGGTCATATGTGCCACAATTTCCGAAGCATAATTTTGTCGAATGCCGTCCGCGCCCCTGCCTTCTTAAATTATTCATCTGTTAGAATAGCCCTATTTACTTCAGTCCAGGTTAGAGGTTCGTCTAATGTTCAGGGCACCGACTCGGGCAGTGGAAAATACCTTGCCCTGTTTCATGGTCTCTAACTGTGCAACGTCCGTGAAAATATTGCACCCACGCGTCTTGCTGAAATTTCATTACTTGAATTATTTTATTGCGCAAAGATCTGATAACTCCCCAAATTGATTTATATATAATACGTTTCTTAGAATATTGTCTGTATTCTTGCTGCCTCACTACTCCTGCCAGGATTTCTTCAGATTTCTACTTTATGATATCGTTTTACTAATATGTTTCCGTACCATACTCTACATAATGTATCCTATAGGGAACTAATTCCGATATATTTAAAGTTTTTAAAGATTAATAATACGTTAATATGAGAAAGATAAAATGCACGTATTTTTAAAAAAGGGGTGAAATATGAAAGTGAAAATTTATGGAACAACATCAAAGCATGATATTTTGTATGTAGACACACCTTTTGGTTTAGAGTTTTTAAATTTGGAGGTATTGAATGAACAATAGTTAATAAGTTGACATGTTGAGTAAGTTTTGTAAAATTTAAAGTAATTAAGTCCGTAACAATGTTTAAGTGGCTAATTTTATAATAAAATAAGAGCGTTAAATAGCCAAAGATTCTTTGTACTTCTTTCGTCACTGCAAATATAATAACATCTTCCTTTTTTCAACAATGTAATGCACGAGAAAAATTGCAGTAGATACACCGGTGCCGATAGTTTTTTGTCAAATGAGTTACTTAAAATGGAGTACTTAAGAAAGCTTTATTTTTCTAGTTACCATATAGTCACTTTTGTTTAGTGTGCTAACATTTATGAGCCCAAAATGAAACTGGAGATGCTGCAGGATGGCACGACTTCTTTGGCTAGTTTTTTCGAATCTCTGTTAGTTTGGGCTAGCTTCTTCTGTTCTGCCCCAACCAAGTCCCAGTTTCTTACCTATCTGGTACTAAAAATACATTGTGCTTAAAATGTACTAGGTGTTTTTAAAATATGTTCTTTGTGCGGTTCTTGAAAAATGCACAAATTTAAATTTTTTCACAGAAAACTTAGAAGATCTGATTATAATTCAGAACCCAAACGTTAAAGCTACTTTATACTTTTCAAGTAAAATAATGAGAATAAAGAATGCCCACAAATGTAAACATTAAGAACTTAAGATTAATTTGAAAAATTTATGATTATTTTTGGACATTCAACAATAATCACATTAAATTTGATTCTGTAATTCTGTGCAATCTATAACAGTATTATCTTTTAAACTATTAGTTGTAAATATAATTATTTACCCAATGAAGCCATTTTGAAAAAATCAATTGAGCTTTAATTTATCTATTACTTCACGCTAATTTATGGCAAAAATATATATATTCTTATAATATAAATAAATATTTGCTTCAAAATATGCTACTTTTTGAAGAGACCTATGTTAAGCTAAATATTGAGAACGATAAAAAAAATAGTCATCAATGATGTTAATTGTAGGAAAGATGCCGAAAATGTGTAAACTTTCGATTTTCTAACATTTAGAGGCTAAACGAAAAATAGTACTGCAACAATTTTTTTCTCTGCGTACTTTACTCTATACCATAAAAAATTGAAAACAATATAAATCCATATTTGAGAAAAATTAAAATATACTTGATTTTTATGTAAGTACTCCGCCCCAACTAATAGTTACTTAATCAAATCTTAAGAGGCTGCCACATCAATGATAGCGAACAAAGATTGTCATTCGTACTCTCTGCGCGTTGACTTTCGTGTTGATCAAGAGTGTGAGCAATGACAGAACTGAGCGACAGATAAAACGGAAAGACGATAAACTAATTTTTTGTATATCAGGAATGAAGAACACACTACTACACAACGTGTTACAGAAAGTATAGAAACTGAAATTTTACCATCTCGTGATCCATTAACCTAACAAGGGAAATTTTCCGGCCGAAAATTCACCGCTTTTGCTACAGGTATTACTACAATTCCCATAGCACGTGTGTGTATGCTAGAAAGTAAAACCGATCCGCTCTGAGTGAACGGTAGACATGTTTGTGGGGCCACGCTGCAGTTTGAGTTACTGTCTACACAAGTGAGAGTTCACTTCTTTAAGTGTTATATTCTTCATAGGTTAACCAGGAACGGACAGTTGATACGCAAAAGAACAGCGTCCCAACGGTGGCATACATAACCACGATTCAACCACCAATGGCAACATTACTTCAAGTATATACACATAAAGAAAGTAAGCAAACTTTTTCTACTTGTTGTACAATGCGATAACTTACCTAACAGAAACCAAACCGCAATTGTGATTGAAGCTCGAGGGAAGGTGATTAGCATCAGGATTGGGGTATCTAAAATTCCTTACAGTATCCTCGTCAGATAGTTCGTAATGTGTTTTAAGAATCTCTAAGTAACAATCTAATTTCTGACCTCTCAACTCAAAAGATTGCTGAACAATTTGTGAACACCACAAATTTTGCATTATTAATAAAAAATGATATTTGACCTCTCATCAATAACAAGTAAGAGGGCATATCTTTAATGTACAAGTCTTGTTTAACCTAACGAGCTAATACATTGGACCATATCAATAAAATAACAAAAATCTCTCTACTAGCTATCGTTTGATTCAGAACTGGAATCTAAGAACCTGCATTTCTCATTAGTCTGAGCTTTAAGGAGCAAATGTCCGGACAATGACATTGACAAGTATCAGATTTATTGCATTGTATGCCACACTACATTACCGTATTTACATTTTCCGCTGACATGATTGTATGTTTCCTGGAAGGAAGAAGGCCACGATGCTACGAATGTCTATCTCATCAAATCGTATCAAGTAAACAGTGACTTTCCCAGCAAATGGAAATCAACCTCATTACTACCAATGTTACAAAATTCTATCAATTAACCGAGCCCCCAATTAATGACAACAAGGAATTTTCCTACCTCCACAAAAATTCCCTAAAACTTGTTCCCTTGCAAGAGTGAATCAGTCTGTATCATACCAGTACAAGGAATTCTCGAATTCCTGTTATCTCATATAATAACCTAACTGCGTCTAGCCTTCGCAAAATTCAAACCCCAAGCTCTTAACCTCCTGTAACTGAATAATCAATCTTGCACCTACATTATCATCAGGAAATATGTTAGATGGACCAGTCTTTGATGTATCTAAATAAACAAAAGAAGGCCTCAATCTGTCACCTCCCAGTGTTACCTGAACTCTTTAAAATCCCACAAACAAAACAAGAATAAAACAATCTGAGAAACCCGTGAAACAGATGAAGAAAAGAAAAGAAAAACATAACACATGATTCAGAGGAAAACGAAATAACTAACAGTAGATGAGAAGAACTAATATCTCCTCTAAAATCAATTAATTGAAAACAATCAGAAAGCAGTATGCTCTTACCTTACCCCATTTTTAATCTTCCGGGAAGTTCGTAATGCTCCTAAAACCCATCCTGTATAGACGTAAAGATACTTATCTGAGTGAATCATCCCTCATATAAAATGTATTGACTATTGATACACACACACTCATTAAGAAGATAATAAGAGGCAGATTTAACAGATTTAAAACAAAAAAAACGTGGCTACCACCTTCCTGAAGATCAAAGTACTGAATCATACTACAGTGCAGATATTAGCTCCAACTAATGAATATGAAGAGAGTTCTTGAAAACAACTGACAATAATTCTGAGTTTGATATTTAAAAGTAGCTCTAGAATTAAACCCAGATGTTACTCAATTGATCCAAATGTTAGAAAACATTATTCAAACTTAAATGACAGCAATATGAACAGAATATTTACAAATCTAAAACATTAATTAAAAAAAAACATTAAAAGCCAATGAAACTCATATACTCTAGCGATTACAAAGCTAAGTATCTCACCCCCTTAAAAGAATATTTAATTAACCATGATTGAGAGCAAATATCAACGGAATATCAATGGTTTAGGCTCAAAGAGAAAATCTATTAATTCTAATTAAAAATAAATCCAGGATGTAATATGCTATACAGAAGCAGTAATTCCTCAAAGAGTGATACGCCACTAATTAAAAAACAATTCTTTACACCTAAAACATATAAGAAGTGCAGAATGCCCAGTGGAGGTTATTGAAATCTCAACTAAACATCAAATTGATGTGCGAGCAGTCAAAAATTAATAAGGGAAGAGAATTATATGGTATTTGTTAAATCTACTTCCCGAATAGTAACTTTACAGAGATGAATATTAAAAAATCATGATCGGCTACCTAACCCTTACCTTAATTATGGTGAGGATTTTGATACTCATTGTGGGTATCTTATTAAAAGAAGACAGCAGAGGAGATAAATAAAAACGTATAGAAGACTCGTTAAATATATTGATTCTTAACAAAAATTAAATACACTATATCCTTAACAATGCGACACAAAGGTTCAGTACATGTGATCTAACATGTGTTCATTCCTATGCTTTCTAAATGGACAAGAGTACCATAGAGACCTATATAGGATTAACCATTATTTCCATTCTCGTAACTAACCATAAATATCTCAGTGATTGTCTGCATTTACTATTCTCACATGATTGGAAATAAAATGCTTATTTGAAAACTCTCCCAGAAATTCTCAACAACAAACATCATATTAAAAAATGTCTTCAACTAATTAAGAAATTTAACCATATCAACATTTCTGTTAAAAAGCTAAGAATTTGTCACACCCAATTATGCATTTTATATAAAAATAATGCATTTGTTAGTGCACAATATGTTTTTGGACGATTGTTATAGTTCTGTTGCCGTTTGATAAATAATGGCCTCTTGTAATGTTACACTAGTACTTTTCCAAATTAATGTATTTATTCTCAGTTAATTGAATGCTATTGTATTTCTTTGTACCTGTTACATTGTTTTTTGATTGTGATGGCTACTACCTGGAGTTTCACGCGACTAATTAGAATACAGCAATAAATTAAAATAAGTAAAACCTGCTCAGAATACAAGCTATTTTATGCAAATCTTCTCAGTATGTACAAGTTATCTTCGTATCAAAGCAATAAAGTCCAGATCTTGTTAGCAATTTTTTATATTTTATACCTCAATATTATTAAGAGAAATAGTCCTGTAGAGTGGATAATTCCCAAAGAGGTGGAAAAAGATGGCATAAATTGTTCCGTTTGAAATATTAAGCATACACCTTAAACGATAGTATGTTGAGTGTGAGCTAAATAATAATAATAGAGAAATGGCTTTAAAATTATTTCTCAGTTTAATTGGCAATCTATTCCGGAATTTTGGGTTTAGTCCAAAAGTAATCTATACAAAACAATTCATACAAATTTCCTATCAATTCTATCATGCATTTTTGCCAGCATATGTTATTTCGGCGATAGGAAAAAATGTCAAATGGAAGGTTTGTCAAATGAACCCTTGGTATTATTATTTGAAATATAAAATGGGTTTTTTATTTGAAATTTGCGCAATTTATTATATCAAACAGCTGAAAGAGCATTGTTGGCAATTTACACAGTTTCTTTTAAGGCAAGTCAGATTTCATGAAAGTTTACTGAGTTGAGATAGCTATTTGTTTTTATGACATGTTAGAAAGTGAATGATCATCTATAATTTTTTACCAAATATTTATTACTATAAATTATAACACGAATATATCACTGAAGAAATAGGAGTGTTCATTTTCAAACACAAATTCTTTACTAACACAAAAGTGTTATCACTCCTTTTGAAGAAAATATAAATTTTAATTCATTCAATGTTTGAATCAAGTTTTTCAACATTACTGACTAAGCATTACGTAATACATTTATACATGACAATCATTTATATAACCTTGATCAGTAAAATAAATAACGGATTCGAAGAATGTAACACAACTATGCCAATATTTATTACGTCGTCATTCAGAAGTAACAAATCTGCCAGGAAAGAAAAAAGTTCAATTTATATCACAACTAGCTATCTTTCATTACTTTTACTTAATTGATGAATATACGTACATTTTTAAAATTGTGACATTAATCGTTTCAGATCAAACTCTTTAAACTTATCCTTTGATAACAGTACTAGAGAGGCTACAAAACATTATCTACCAAATTAAGAAAAAAAACTAAAACAAATGATAAATATGTGATTTTAGTTAGGTGTAAAACTGTTATGATCATAGCAATTATAGGTCAAAGACCGACTCCCATCGATTCTCAACATTGTAATTTGTCTCATATTAATTAACGTTAACGTGCAATAAGTTTGTCAATGTTTGCTACTTTATTATCGGTTCGAAATATTCGTGCAGTTCCTCGAGCAGAAAATGCACATTAAAACTTGACTCTGAAATTAACTGTCCGTATAAATTTGTTGTATTGAATTGCTCTGAGTAGAGCAGTTCTGCTTTTAATATTCGAGATCTGAACGTCATCGACTCTTGTAATTCGCAAATATTATTTTGAATGATACTGCAAAAACCTGATCGTATTCCAGGCACGGATGGCTTGTGACGTTAATAATCCAGGCGAATATTCATTCAAATATCCTGTGATCTGGAATAATATCCGGTCCTGCAGAAACACTAATTGATAACTCGCACCACGCATTGTCAGTTGTTGCGCTTAGGGCAAGGACAATGCAACTCCAAAATGTTTCAATTTCCAAATTCTAATGCCACATCTACGCCTCTCATCGAGATACGATGATAGCGCCAAAGCTGACACATGAGATTATTCTGTCTCTGATTAACATTCCAGTAATTTTTTTGCTTCATAAACTATTTTATTTGAAGGTGAATCTCTCTTCTTGTCTGTAATAATTACCTATTAAATAAATAAATAATTAAAGTAGAATTGCTCGTAAATATTATCTGGATTGACAAGTTTTCATTCTCATATTTCACTAATTTTCTGCCTGATGAAAAACGTTTCAAGGAAAAGTTACTCGTGACCGAGTAGTTTAAGATGTAATATTTTTATGGAAATCATATATATATATATATATATATATATATATATATATATATATAATTTTCAATATCATTTGTCATAAAAAAGGAAAGGTGATACTGATGGCAACTTACAGGTATTGATTGTATGTGAAAAGTATGTTGAATGTGTAAATGTTAATCCAAGAGTACTGTACTATATATGAAATAAAATATTATACGTAATATCCGGGGAGGAAACGTCGAAACTTCGCAAAAAAGCTCTATTAGACCCAATACGCTAAAAATTGTCTTAAAACTACGTGGATATTCCGAAAGGTTGAGCTGCAATAAGCATTAAAAAATTTGCGTTTCAGGCAAAATTTGCATTTCAGAAGCATATAAACCCCCCAGAAACGTATAAATTGTTTATTATTTACAAATGAAATGAATATATTTATTTAAAAAGAAATGTGTGTGTGTGTGTGTTAAAGATTACTGATGCGATCTAAAGTATTATCATCTGTAGAAAAAGGTGAGTAATATTTATTAATAAATATATTACAAACCAACCTAAGAGGTTCTCCGTGGGGGCACATGCGTGATGCCCGCCCCCGCGCGAGCCCAGGGGACGTGCAAGGAAGACGACCCCCGCGAGGCCACGCGTGTCGTGGCGCCGCCTCTTAGCCCCGATCACGTGACGCGCTCGCCGCCCCTCGAGCCTTTTAAATGTCCGTAAAGTTAGCATACCCACTTATCACAAAATTGAAAAACTGTATCCCAGAATTTTGTTCTAATAAAGGCTAATTTATACCCAAATTACAAAATTTGAAAATTTGCGCAACAATCGAAAATTTTTTATTTAATAGGTAATTATTAAAGACAAAATTAGTAAACTTGATCCTAATGTGGCTAGGCTCGAAGGCCTTTAAGGCATTAAATACAATCGAGAATATTCAACACTAAAGGAGGGTATGCTAACTTAACGTTAATTTAGCGTACCCACTCGTTAGTGATGAATATTTGATGTTGCGCATCGTTCAAAATTTTTAAATTTGGGTATAAATTAGTTCATAATTAGAACAAACTTCTGGTTGTACTCCTTGTAGAGAATGATGTTTTAAAAGATAACGAGAGAAATGTGAACGAGACGGCAACAGTGGCTAGCCTCTTTAACCAATACTTTACGCGAATTGCTGCCGATCACACTAAGGGTCTTCAGCCACAAAATTCAGCATTCGTTTCCTCATTTCAGCAGAAGTTTCCGCAAAAACTTCAGGCGCAATGTTTGTTACAGAAACTTCTTCCTATGAAATTATCAAGATATTCGGAAGACTAAAAAAAATATTCGGCCTGTTTAGACGAATTTCCGGATTGTTTGTTAAAGATTTGCGCGCCCGCCATTATCGCTAAAGAGTGGGTGTGCTAACTTAACGTTAAATTAGCATATCCACACAAGAAAAACGCATTAAATAAAAATCTTTATACACCAGGGATCCTCTTAATACGTAGTGTAGCCAGAATGCATGTTTCGTGGGTCCTTGATAGCGAAAAATCGATTGACGGTAAATCGTATGTCTGTCCGTCTGTCTGTCTGTGAACAACGCTAGCGGCTAAACCCTTCAGCCGATTTTCTCCAAAATTCATATTCCCCAATCCGTCTAGCTTATGTCTCGGCCTCTTGAATTTGAAACCGGTATTTTTATTTCGGGAAGTAATTTACATCAAGCCCATGGGACATCTTCAAAATTTTCCAAAAAATGGCTCCATCGATTTTTCTTACAATTTCTCGCTGCTGACGTTCTGCGTTGAACGATTTTCCGATGCGAAGGCCGCCCGCGCGCCAAATGCCACCCATGCAGTTCGCAGAAAGACTTGGGGGCGTTGAGTTGTATAACCCAGACGCGCCCCTTGCCATTCCCTCGTCCCCGCCGCGCCCGCCGCGCCCACCGCTGCCGCCGCCGACGCCGCCGCCTTCAGCCCAGAAGGAGCCCAG
>BOPP01000818.1:0-12674 GCA_017312745.1 Gryllus bimaculatus | reverse complement strand
GTCCGCCTCCGACGCAGACTCCTGCTTGAGGGAGGCCGCCGCCGACCCGCCGGTCGACGCGTTGCCGGCGCCCGACCTGCGACACGACAGGGGATAAGGTCAGTCTGGTGTCCCCCAAGGTCTACAGTTTCCTTTCCTTGGCAAAGCGGATTGACATATTTATGATGGAATTACGTAATTATTTAAAAAAATATACAACATAATAACAAATTTATTATTTTGTTATTGATTTATTATTCAACCCCCCATATATGGAACGCTGCCCCTTGCAGGTATCAGCTGTTGACGGTTTCATCCAATCGGGAGATTGAATCTGACAATAGTGACGTCCCTATGGTGACGTTCAAGTTACCGATTGGATGAAACGCTCGTTACATCGCGATTTTCGCACGTCTGCCCTCGGCAGATATCATTCATCGGGAGCTTGAACGTCACTATGTCATCCAATCGGGAGCTTGAATGTCACCATGGAGATGTTCAAGCTTCCGATTGGATGAAATTGTCAACAGCTGATACCTGCGAGAGGCAGAGTTGAGAAAATCGCAGTATAGGGATGCGGCATCGAGGTTTATAAAATCGATGAATTTAACATCGATGTTTTGAAGCCAATGTTGTTTTTCATGGTCAATATTTAGTTTTCGATGTTTTTACATGACTCATTTTTTTAATGAGAAATGAACCATTATAATAAAAATCTGTAACAATTTTCAGTTATCCATAAAAAAGGAGGCCAATCGGATATCGAATTACATAGAAACCCTTAGAAATGCGTCAATTTTTTTAAAAGAAATGTTAAAAACAGCTTAAAAAAGCTTACGAAACTACCCTCAAAATAATCCGCAATTTCAGAGACTATATTCCTTGTACAACTGCCTCCAAACACACGTTCAAAATTCAAAAATCGGCTAAAAAGATTATACGTAAATGAAACACTTGAATGGATAAAGGAGCCCAGAAAAGGTGTTGGTCTCTTCTTGATTTAGGCTGTGCACGCCTGGGATATAACTATCGTCTTTAGTAGCCTATCATAACTTCCGCCGTGCATACGCAGAGGCTCGGAAGTGGGTTTATGTCGTATACAATACAGTGTTTTACACTGTGCAAAAGCGCTCTGGTATCGTCGTTGAATTGTAGAATCAACGGCACGGAATTTATACAAAGAGCAATGACGCCAAAACGGAACCCAAAGGTGGAACGTAACCTTTGAAATTAACACACCCGAAAAACATCTCCTGTGTCAAACCTTCTTTCTAAGTGATATACTTGCAGAATCTGAGTGCTTTTGCGAATGTCGTCGACCCCTTCCGGAAACTCGGTTCCCGTGTAGAGTATGGGAAAGGGCACTTTCAGAGCAATTAACGAGATAAGCGAAGTGATGAAATGCGCTCGCGTCCTGCGCAGCGGTTGTCATACCCACGCACACCTCCAGGGTTCGAGCGACGTCTGATTTGGGCTCGGGTGAAATCGGGGGCCACACAAACAATACGATGTATACGGAATGGCAAAATTAGTAAATAAAAAAAGTAACAAGTTAACAAGTACATAAAATCATATATTCTATGTAAGATCAAAGTTCACTATCAAACAGTTTGTTCACTTGTACTGCACAAATACCGTTATAAAAAACAATTTAATCCATAATTTAACAATTTAAGATTGCATTAATAAAATACGTATTATTTTTTTAAAAATATTATGCGATGCCTACTTTGAATAAGTTTTCTTAAGAGCATATTTTTTTTTTAAATTTTGGCAGCTATGAGCGTAATGGTAAAAACGTAGAAAAGTCAATGACCAGAAAATCACCGTAGTTTTCTTTTAAAAGCGCTACATGTCTGCTACAACCCATATTTCTCGAAACTTACGGCTTAAACTCAAAGAAACACAACGTCACTGATACTTTCCACACTTACAAGTGATATTCTCAGCGCAGTTTTACTCTTGCCGCGTCATAGATAAACTAGGGCAGTGCAGACGGAAGTTAAAAAAATTGTATGCATTCAGAAGCATCTACATGTGGGACGCTAAGAAATCTTACAACAGAATATTACAGAGAAACTGTTTGTATTGCTGTAACATTCGAGTTTTGAAAATAGAGCACACGAGCATTAAGGAAATATTAAAAAGGTCTTATTAACACAAATATTATTCTTTGGAAATTTCATACATTTCTTTCAGAGTCACTAATTTTTTAATAAGTTCGCTCAAAATTTTCTTAAAATTGGAGACAGTGATGACGAAAACAGACCTCAAGATGACCAGAGTAGATTTTACGAAGAAAAGAGCAGCCTTTACGATACAGATAGGAGGCTTTACGGAAAAGAGCAGACTTGACGATGAAGAGAGCGTACTTTATGACGAAGAAAAATACTTAAAGATGCAGACTTGACAATGAAGAGAGCAGACATTATGAAGATAACATATTCTGAGCTAAAGAGAGCAGACATTGCGACGCAGAGTTCAGACATTATGTCGAAGAGAGCACACTTTAGGACGAGAAAAAATCTTAAGATGCAGAGAGCAGGGCTTTAGAAGGAAGAAAGCAGGGCTTTAGAAGGCAGAGAGCAGGGCTTTAGAAGGAAGAGAGCAGACGTTAGAAGAAAGAGAGCAGACGTTAGAAGAAAGAGAGCAGACGTTAGAAGGAAGAGAGCAGACTTAGAAGGAAGAAAGCAGACGTTAGAAGAGGACACTAGAAGAATGCAGACGTTAGAAGAAGGAGAGAGTGAGGACGAGAGCAGAGTTAGAGGATGGAGCAGAGTAAACAGACGTTAAGTTAGAGGCAGCGTAGAAGAAAGAGCGGATGAACTTTAGATGTAGAGAGCATGGCTTTAGAAAAGAGAGCAAGAGGATATGAAGAGAAAAAGGCTTCGCGATGAAGAGAGCAAAGCAGACTTCAGCGCGGCGAGCGGCCCGCTGCGATGGCCCAGCGTCCGCACCTGGCGCGATGGGCTGCGCTGCTGGCGCCGAGGCCGCTGCCGGCGGCCGCCGCGTGGCCGCGTGTGTCTGGGGCGCGGGGCGGCGCCGGGCGCGGCCTCGCCGTCCGACTCCCTCGCTCGTGTACCTTGAGCTCGCGCTCGTCCGACAGGCTCCTCCTTGAGGGCGGCGCGGCCGCGGCGGCGGCTGCAGCGGCGGCTGCAGCGGGAGCCGGGTCCCTGGGTGGGCGCGGGGGGGCCCGCGGGGGTGGAAGGGCGGCGGGCGGGTGGCGCCGCGGTGCGCGTCCGCAGGGCGGAAGCTTTCAGCTGCTCGTCCTCCAGCAGCTCCTCCTTCACCTGCCCACAAACACGAGGCGGGGTCCAGTGCGGAGAGGACAATGATAAAGCGACATCCCCCACTACCCCGAAAAATTAAATGTTGTCAACAGTAGAATGAAGAAACCGATATGCGCTCTCGGTCCGGATGGCCGAGATTCGCTAAGGAGTAAATTTCATGGGTCCGGGGGCAATGCTTGAAACGACATCCCCTCCGCCCGAAAAAAATTAAATGTGTGAAGTGAATAAAAAAAAACTATGCAGTTTCGGTCCGGATGGGCCGAGGCTAAGGCGTACTGCCGTGCGATCCGGAACACGAGGGATCGCGGGTTCGAGACCCGCCACGAGCATTGTTGTATTGAACTCACCGGAGAGACATTTACGTGTGTTCATTTATAGGAATCAGCCTTTCGGCTGGTATCTTTAGGAAAACAAGGTTGCTAAGCTTGAATTAAGCGAATCTCAGGCGATAGAATGATGATCGGAGGCGATCGTGGCCTTTTTTGAAACCATCCCAGCATTTCATTTTATGACGCGAAGCACACCACGAAAACGCCGTCACGATGGCCGCCATTCCTGGATTCGAACCCGGTCCTTCCCTTATTACGCAGTCAGTGCACTATGCACTGAACCCTTTCTCTCGGTATTAATAATAACAAAAATAATAAGTAATAAAATATTAATAATAACAAAACAGCATTATAGTAGACTTGTGCGCATGAGACTGTTGGGCAGCCGTTGTCTAACGCCGAGGAGGCTGCAAGTTTTAGTCCTGCCGTAGACCTGGTCTTATACGTGAATAGTCCCCTTTCACCCCTCATCATCATTCTATCATCTCATAGATATAACCACTTGAAGGTAACAACCTTGACGTACTGAGGATACAGCTAAAAAAGCTAATCCTGGTAAATATTACACACGTTAATCGTGTAGCTGTGGTCAATAGGACCCGATACGCCAATAATAATAATAATAATAATATAATATAATAGTAATAATAATGTATAAAATAGTAATAATTTAATAGTAAGCCGATCCGGTGGCCCGAGTTCGTAAAGGCAGTAGTGCCGTAGCGAACTCGGACCGAGGATCGCGGGTTCGAAGTCCCGCCTTCGGGCAGGTTGTATTTGTTCGTCCTTCACCCCTATCATCATCATTATCGTGTCAACCCCACAGTTACCATACCGTTACAAGCAATAGTGGTCACTAATGACTATAGTTGATGCGACCTAAATAACCAAAAAATAAATAAATAATAGTAATAATATATGTAAATATATAATAATAAATAAATAATTAATAATAATAATAATGTGTGACTGGTCGTTGTAATTCGTTGCAAACGCGGAAGGCGGCTACCTGTCGCGAGGCGGGATTCCGCGGAGGCGCGGGTGGGTGTTGGATGGTGGTGGGGTGAGTGTCGTCGTCGGGGCCTCCTTCTTGATGTCCTGCGGCCGCAGCGGCGGCGGCCGCGCCGCCGCAGCGGCGGCGGGCGGCGGCGGCGCTCGAGCGCCCGACGGCGCGTTCCGTGGCAAGCGGTGAGCGCCGCGACGCGCGCAGCTCAGCGGTCGCGCCGTCCCGTCCGAGCTGCCCGCCACGCCCCCGCGGGCCAAGGCAGCGGGGTGGCGCTGGGGGCGGCGGTGTGGAAGAGGAGCAGCCCCCGCGCCGGCGGTCGACGGCCGTCGCCGGGGAGGCCTGGTCCTCCTCCGTTCAGGCTGCTGCCCGCGCGTTCTCTCGCTGCAACAAACACAACACACATGCACTCGGCAGTATTCAACAAGTGTTGCGTGCGCAAAACGGATTCGTTCGCCGTCGCGAAGATGTGTTCGCTGCCGCGGCGGAGATTCGTTCGCGTAGACATCGTTCGCTGCGGTGAGGAGATTCATTCCGCGGAGGTACGTTCGTAGTCGCGAAGAGATGCCTTCGTTGCGCGGGGAGATTCGCTCTAGGAGAATCGTTCGTTGTCGCGAAAATTACGTTCGCTGCCGCGGGAGATTCGTTCCGCTGAGGGAATCGTTCGTAGTCGCGATACGTTCGCCGCCGGGGGAGATCTTTCCGGAAGATCGTTCGCCGTTGCGAAGATGTGAGTTCGCAGCCGCCGAGGAGTTCGTTCGCGGAGGATCGTTCGTAGTCGCGACGAGATTGCATTCGCTACCGCGGAGATTCGTTCGTGGACTATCTTTTGCTGCCCGAAGAAGCGTCGCTGCCGCGGGGAGATTCGTTTGCGAAGGTGTTTCGCCGTTACGAGAGAAGATTGCGTTGCTGCCGCGAGGCGATTCGTTTAAGCTACTCATTGCGCGTTCGCTGCAGCGACAATAACGCAACATATGCATGCACACACTCATATGCATGCACCCCTGCCCTCACAAGGGTGCGTCGCGAACTGATTCGTCCGCGAAATTCTTCGCCATGGAGAAGAGATGCGTTCGCTGCCGCGGTAAAATTCGTTTAAGCTTACCTCTCGCACAGATGCTAATGTTTCGGTTGCCATTCTGTAAGACGAAATTGCATTCGGACTGAGGATGCGTTGGTCGCGATTCCCCTGAGGAATGTCGCAGAATGGCGACCGAAAGGTGCAATTTGCCTAGGCAGCGCGTTCCCGGACAGACAAGTAAGAGCGCAGGAAAGGTTCTCCGCTCTGCCGACACAGGACCTCCTATTACAAATTGCATTTATGTTGTCAGCATCGTAATCACAGGAAACAAGTGAAGCCGTTACACTCCCAGCATCTGTTACGACTGTAGTGAGTATTACAATCTACGTTTTGTTTTGGCAACAAACTGTCGGATCGTGCCTACCAGCATAATTCTGTTGTTAAGACCATTGAGCAAGGAGAGACTTGTCCTGCACATTGGTATTTGCACATTGCATTTATGTATCGATTATGTAAAGATTTTCCCGTTTCCCCTCCGCCATCATTCATGTTCGCACTTCACCATCACCGTCATGAGGACATCTTCTTCATTCCACATTGACATAAAGTTGACAAGAGCTTCCTAACGTTCATGTGTGCCTTTAAATTTTAACAGCGTCCGTTGTAAGTGCCATCGTTCGAATTCGCGAGCGCTCACCTGGTTCTCGCGGCATGCTGAGTGCGCCGCCACTGTGCTGGGCAGGCATGAGCAGGTCGAGCGGATCTCGTCGGAGGGCGAGGACGAGTCCTCGGGCGGCAGAGTGCGGACGACGCGGGCGCCGGCGGGTGTGGCTGGCGGAGGCGGAGCGGCGGCGCCGCCGCGGCGCGGCGGGCGCCGGGGACGGACGACGCCTGCGGCGCCGGGGCCACACGCCCGCCTGGCGGGCGGGCGACATGGGCGCGCGCCCCGACGCCGGCGAGCCCCGGACGCCTCCGCCGCGCTGCCCGCCGGGGACGGCTCCGACGCGCCGCGACGAGGGCTGCAAACGCACACGCGCAATAGCACTCTTAATACTACAATCGACTCCGGTTATAATGAACTCGGTTATAGCGGACTCGGCTATAGCAAACTCGGCTATAGCGAACTCGGCTACAGCGGACTCGGCTATAGCGAACTCGGCTATAGCGAACTCGGCTATAGAGAACTCGGCTATAGAGAACTCGGCTATAGAGAACTCGGCTATAGAGAACTCGGCTATAGTGAACTCGGTTACAGTGCACTTCGCTACAGTGAAACATCAATTATATGCACAAAATTCAGACACGAAGGCAGAAAATGGACGTTGGGAAATATTCATTTGCAAATCGAACTATTAGAGACTGGAACGGTTTGTCTGTAACAATCTTCGAACCCTTTCCTCAAAGCCTGAGCAAATTTAAAAATAAATTTGTTTCCTGAATGTTGATACGTGTATTATAAATATCTTTAATATTATTCAGTGTAAGTAACTACGTCTACTGTATAATTATGTATTATTGTTATTAATATTAGTAATAATTATGTGTAGTGGAGTGGCTTTGTGAAACCGAAGGAAGTGAATGCGTAAAAAAGATATAACAGCTCTGTGATTCGCAGTGCGGTGAAGTGAAGTGTGGTGAGGTGGAGTTCTATGAAAGATTGCACGGTGAAATGCTCACGTTAATTTGTAAAGTTTGTAAATTTTGTAAAGTTGTAAAGTTCTTTAATGTTAAGTTGGTGTATTCTGACACCAAGTTCTCAAACTTAATTACAGAATTAGTAATAAATCTAATCTACCTGTAGTAAACTTAAGTCGCTAGACCCGTTTTACTTGCAAAACAAACAACTTACAAACTACACTTAAGAATATTCGATTACAGTGAATCTGAACCTCGGCTACAGTGAACCAAGGAAATAAGTCGTGGAAATTTATTGTATCTCGTATATTATTACGTAAGGACCGTCGGAGAACGGGGCGGTGTTCCCACATTGTAAGATATATTGAAGGGTGTCAGAACTGCATTACTATACTGAGAGATAAAGGACAATGCAGTGTCAAGTATGGAGAGAGCACGACCTCTGTAGAAGAATCTTGAGAAATTACTAATGAAAAATGTCCGAAGCAAGCAATTGAAAATAATTATTTTTTACGGACAAATAAAGGTATTGAAATTTTCAGTTGAGACCGAAACTGTTAAAACATTTTCCTGCATCTCTGTGTTAATAAAATATACCAATGAGGTGAAATTCTATTTAATTTTGATATCATCGGATATAGTGAACCAAACATGTTCGTCCCCAGAAGTTCATTATAACCGGAGTTGACTGTCTTTTTTTCAACTTCAATTGAATAATTCTGTCATTTTTGGCTACAACTCGTTGCATAATGATAGTCATTACGATACAGAATTAATTATGATACATGTTCTTGACCAATCACAGTGAAACCAATTATTGAAACTTAATTAATGATTGAGAATCTTTCTAGTAAATGTTTTCTTCCACTGTGAACATAAAAACTCCATTTAATACATTCTGAGTAATTCTTCGTGTAATATTATTTAAAATAAATTGGATCGTAATTTCACTTTGATCCTAATTGACTAGCCCAGTACTCCCTCGCAGGCAGACTGGTAACCAAATCCACCTGCGACAAGACTAAGGTTTGGGAGCTGTCCGCTAGGTGTCCTTGGCTCAACCCTGCATGTCAACTGCCACGAAACGATTCAATGTAAAAGTTTACCTTATAAATGTCACCGTAAGTCGTAAAAAAAGTATCGTATGAAACTCGATGTAATGGGTATTCGTGTGCGAAGTTTGCGATACACGCTCGTTCCTCGCCCTTATCGTAATATCACACACGTGTATTAATAACCCCCCTTTACACGGTCGTTTCATAATGTACATTTTTTGACGCAAATTGGCCGTCTATCACCACACTGACACACATCTGCACTTTACGCTTCAATTTGTTATCCGTGCACTGATTCTCAAATTGTTCAAATTAAGGCGCATGATTCCTCTCTTCTGAATATTGTAATCTCTATGTATCCCGTTTAAATCCCTACCAGAAAAAAATGTCTTCAAAAACTCTTCAAAACTAGACTTAAAGGAAATCGTATCGAAGATACCGATATAACAAGAACTCCAGATATCAATAAAATGGAGATATGAGGGAAATAGAGATACCAAGAAAAGCGAGAAATCAAGGAAATGAAGATTTCAAGGTAATCAAGACATCATGGATATCATGACGACTTATTTGAAATACGAATAAACCGAAGACATTAGATAATGTGCATTCGCAATATGTCCACTAATACGATATACTATCATCTCCTCAGATTTCACCGTCCCTCTGCCCCGATTTCTCCCGCCCGTGATATGTGAGCCGTATCACCAGCACTGCGCCCCGGACCCAGGAGCTACCCGCGGCCAGGAGCTACCCTCGCCGTTGGCCTACATCCCGCCTAACCGCCGAGATGCGTGGGGGGGCGGAGAGGAAAGGAGAGAGAGGTGGAGGCGGTCGTCCACGCGTCGCGCACCCAAAGCACCCCAACTGCGTGCCGCTAACCGTACTATCACGTCACGCCACTATCGAAAACCCCCCCGCCCCGACCCCCGGCGCCCACTTCGCCCTCTGCGCTGCCCTCATTCTAACCTCCGCGCCCTTCAATTTATCTGCTCTTCTTCGACCTATTCTGCCTTCGCGCCCTCTGTCACCTCGCTGCCCTCATTCTGTCCTCCGTGCATGTCACCCCCCGCCAGCTTCTGCCAATGATAAACCGTTCGCCCTCAGTCTGCCCTTTCCCCGTTGGCTACTGTCCAACCCAGCGCAACTCCCTCTAGCCACGCTCCGCTGCCCTCATTCTGCCCTCCCGCAACCACTGCTGACTCTCCTCCACCTTCATACCGCCATCCGTCCTCACCGCTCTCCATTATTCGCCCGTTGCCACCCCAACCCCTTTATTTCTGCTCTCCGCCGCCCTCATTCTTGCCCTCCGCTGCTTCCCACCATCCTCATTCGGCCTTCCGCCGCTCTCATTTCTGCCCTTTGGCACCCCCGCACCTCGATACGCTCTCCGCTGCCCTTCAATCCGCCGTACGCCGCTCTCATTCTTGCCCTCTGTTCACCCTGCCGCCGCCTCATTTACGCTGTCTGCCGTTTTATTCGCTTCCGTCCTCTCATTCTGCCTCTGTTTCACCCTCCGCCCTCATACGCTCTCCGCGCCTCATTCCGCCTTCCGTCGCTCTCATCTGCCCTCTGTCACCCTCCGGCCGCCCTCATTACGTCTCTCCTGCTGCCTCCAATCCGCCTTTCCCAGTCGCTTCTTCATTCTTCCCTCTGTAACACTCCGCCCCCTCATTACGCTCTCCGCTGCCCTCATTCCGCCTTCCTGTCACTCTTCATTCTGCCGCTGTCACCCCTCCCGCCGCCCTCATTACGCTCTCCGCTTGCCTCATTCGCCTGCCTGCTCGCTCTTATCTGCCCCTCTGTACCCTCCGACGCCCTTGATTACGCCTCTCCGTGCCCTCAATTCCGCCTTCCGTCGCTCTCATTCGCCTCTTCACCCTCCGCCGCCCTCATTACGCTCTCCGCTCCTCATTCCGCCTTTCTTCCGCTACTTCATTCTGCCCTCTGTCAACCTCCGCCGCCCTCATCACGTCTCTCCGCTGCCCTCAATCCCGCCGGTACAACGGCCGGCTCTCATTCTGCCCTCTGCCACCCTCCGCCGCCCCTCATTACGCTGGTCTGCCGCCCTTATCCGCCTTCCTCGCCTCATTCTGCCCTCTGTCACCCTCTGCCGCCCTCATTTACGCCTGTCGCGCCCGTATATAAACCGCTTCCGTCCGCCTCTCATTCTGCCCCTCTGTCACCTCCGCCCCTCATACGCCCTCCGCTGCCCTCAATCCGCCGACCCTCTCATTCCCACTCTGATCAACCCTCTCGCCGCCCTCATTACGCTCTCGCCTCCCCTCAATCCGCCTTCCCGGTCCACTCTCATGCTGCCCTCTGTCACCCTCCGCCGCCTCATTACGCTTTCGCTGCCTCATTCCGCCTTCACGTCGCTCTTCATCTGCCCTCTTCACCCTCCGCCGCCTCAATTACCGCTCTCCATCTGCCCTCAATCCGCCCTCGTACGCCGCTCTCATTCGCCGTCTGCACCCTCCGGCCGCTCTCTATTACGCTCTCCGCTGCCACATTCCGCCTTCCGTGCGTCTCATTTGCCCTCTGTCACCCTCCGCCCCTCATTTACCCCTCCGCTCGCCCTCAATTCCGCCGTTACGCCTTCTCATTCTGCCTCTTTCACCCTCCTCCGCCTCTATTACGCTCTCCGCTGCCCTCTACATCGCACTTCCCCCCTCTCATTCTGCCTCGTGTCACCATCCGCAGCCGCTCATTACGCTCCCCTGCCTTTCAATCTCGCCCCGTACCCCCCCCGCCCGGGCCGCTTTTTTTCTCATTCTGCCCTCTGTCACCTCCGCCGCCCTCATTACGCTGTCTGCCGCTCTTATTCTCGCCTTCTCGCCGCTCTCATCTGCCCTCTGTCACCCTTCCGCGCCTCATTTACGCTCTCCGCTGCTCATTCCGCCTTCGCGTCGCTCTCATTCTGCCTCTGTCACCCTCCGCCGCCCTCATTACGCTCTCCCGCGTTGCCCATTCATTTCCGCGTTACCGTCGCTCTCAATTCTGCCCTCTTGTTCACCCTCCGCCCACCTCAATTATCCTTATCCTGCTGCCTCATTCGCCTTTCCCGTCGCTCTCATTACTTCCCTCTGTCACCCTCCGCACCTATTACTCTCCGCTGCCCTGTCCGTCTTCCGTCACTCTCATTCTACACCCTCAGTCACCCTACTTTCCTCCCCTCATTACCGCCCGCCGCTGCCTTCATTCCGCCATCCGTTCGCTCTCATATCTTGCACTCTTCATCGCTCTCGCCGCCCTCAACGCTCTCCGCTTGCCTATTCCGCCTTCCGTCGCTCTCATTCTGCCCTCTGTCACCGCTCTCGCCCCTCTTATACTACGTCTGCTCCCTCCCTCATTCACCTTTCCGTGCTCTCATTCTGCCCTCTGTCACCCTCCGCCGCCCTCATTACCCGCTCTCGCTGCCTCATTCCCGCCTTCCCGTTCCTCTCAATTCTCCCTCTGTCACCCTCCGCACCCTCATTACGCTCTCCGCTGCCTGATTCCCTTCCCACTCTCATTCTGCCTCGTTCACTCCGCCGCCCTCATTACCTCTCCGCTGCCTATTTGCATCCGTTGCTCTCATTCTGCCCTCTGTCACCCTCCGCCGCCCTCATTACGCTTCCGCTGCCCTTCATTCCGCCTTCGTCGCTCTATTCTGCCTCTGGTCACCCTCCCCGCAAAGCCCTCAATTATCGCTTCCGCTTGCCCTCATTCCCCTTCCGCGTCGCTCTCATTCTCCCTCTGTCACGCCTTACTCCGCCCCCTCCTTACGCTCTACCCTGCCTTCATAGTCTCGCCTTCCGTCGCATGCTCCATTCTGCCCTCCTCACCCCTCCGATCCGCTCCTCATATACGCTCTCCGCAGCGTCATATTCCGCCTTCCGTCGCTCTCATTCTGCCCTCTGTCATCGCTCTCTCCGCACCATACGCATTTCTCCGCTCCCTATCTTATTCCTCTCCCCATATACCCTCTCAATTCTCTCTGTCCTAATCACCCCTTCTCAGCCGCCCTGCATTACGCTCTCCGCGCCCTCAAATTTTCCGCCTTCACGCTCGTCATTCTATTCCTCCTTGTCACCCTCCGCCCCCTCATTTACGCTCTCGCTGCCCTCATTCCGCCTCGTCACTCTTCATTCTGCCTGGTGTAGGCGGTGGCCACCCTCCGCCGCCCTCATTACGCTCTTCCGGTTAGCTCAATCCGCCTTCGTCGCTCCTCACTCTGACCCGACTGTTCACCCTTCCGCGCCGTTCCTTTGTTTTTTCGTCCCTATTCCATCACGCTCCTCCTCTGCCCTCAACCACCGTACGTCCGATTACTCATTCTGCCCTCTGTCCACCTCCGCCGCCTCATTACGCCTCCGCTCC
>BOPP01000817.1:0-12676 GCA_017312745.1 Gryllus bimaculatus | reverse complement strand
ACATTGCAACCTCTCTTGACGAGTCGCAGCAAAGATCATGGGTTTAGATCCTGTAGAATCACCTGCAACTCGCCGACAACGATTTCCTCATCCGTTATCCTGAAAATGTAAATGCAAAAATAAAATATTTTCCTAACTCAGGATGTGGACCCTCCCGCCCGGTGACTCTTGTAGCCATCAAGTATAAATAGGAAGATGCCTTGTATCGTTGAGTTGAATAAAAATGTGAATATGTATCACAAGGCCTAGCATTACACTTTCTCGTGTTATTTGTGGTTGGTAATACAATTTACATTGACCAGTCCATAGTAGTGAAAGGAAAGTCATGATGTATATGTCTGGTGCTGGCCGCTCAAGGATCAATGTGGGAATTCCAGATGAATGAGAGACAGTGATGAGGCGACGATAATGCCGGCAATTTAATGTCGGGTCTATTGAAGATTGAAATTTTCCAGGATCGCATCGCCATCAACTCCGTGTGCCATGGTCACCTTGCGGAAAAAAAGTAATTGTATACGTTAAAGTGGTTTGTGTAAAGAGAGAAACGACGAGTTTTCTTAGTCCAAAAGATCCACACAATCTCGTGTAAAATCTGAATTCGTTTTTTCTTAGATGTATTAAAGTACGTTATGCAAGTTAATATTGAATGCAAGCAACAAACATATTTATTCGGAAGACGAAGGTTTTATATTTAAATAGTTTTAACCAATTGAAAATTTTCTCGGAAGTTTCAAAACACCGGTAGTGACGTGAGGCAAGGGAAGAGAGGACGACCTGTAGGATGGAGGAGAGAGGCGCCGAGGCAGAGCAGGAGAGATGAGGAGAGTGGGGTGAGTGGTTGAATGGTGTGGGTTTGTCGAGGAGAGAGAGAAGTACCTGGTAGGAGGAGCGGCCCCCGAGCAGAGCAAGAGACATGAGAGAGGTATTGGGGTGGGTGGGTAGGGATGTTGTGATTGTGGCGAGGAAAGAGAGACGCACCTTGGTAGGTAGGAGTTGGCGCCGAGCAGAGGAGGAGAGATAAGATGGAATTGATGTGTGATGGGGTGGATTGTTGTGGGTGTGGGTGTGGGCCGTGTGGTTGTGGCGATGGAAGAGAGAAGTACCTGGTTAGGAGGAGGCTGCGCCAAAGCAGAAGCCAAGAGACATGAGTGAGGTATGGGCGTGGTGGGTAGCATGTTGGATTGTGGCGAGGAAAGCAGAAGACGCACCTAGGAAAGGAGGAGGCGCGCCGAGCAGAGGAGGAGGGCAGCGCAGGTTGGCGGCGTCAAGGGCGGCTCCTCATAATCCGTCGCGCCTCTTCAACAGAGCGCGGCGCCCCCCTCGGCGGCGTCCGGCCCCGCCTCGCTGCCCTCACCACTCCCTCCCGCCATTCGCGCTCACGCCACCAACAGCACCCACGCCGCGCCCGGCTCCATGGCTCACTTCCCTCATGTCCTCACGCGGCTAGTGCGGGAGCCCTCAACGCACTTGTTGAAAAAACAGTCAGGATCCATAATCTTTATTTAAAGTATGGTTATGGAGGGTAAATTACTCAGTTATGAGTAATATATATGAATTTGACACTAAATCTTACGAATAAATTAAGTTTATCCCCTATGAATTTATATTAAAAAATTGCGTTTCTAAGTTAGAGGAAAATTTGAACTGAAAAAAATAGTCGTGCCGACTTCTGAATTTGTACCAGAAGTGTGAAACTTTGAAGGGACACCAACAATGAAAATATGCATAATTACTCAATGACTTATCCGTCTCAAGAAATACTTTCTTCTATTCCTACAGTAGTTATAAATACTATTTCTCTTGAATTAGGTAAGTTTGCTTAAGAAGAAAAGAAAAGTGCAAAACGTACTATACGTTCAAAAAAAAGTGTATAATAGATTATGAAAAATTACGAAGTATATATAATACAATTCCTATGGTAAATATCTGATAAACATACCTCTGCACGTTCAAAATGCACGTTGTTTCGATGTTTAATTGGAGTTATATGTTACAAGAGTCCGGACGTTTTTGACGTGTAATAATATGTTGATAGGTATTTAGAATTTGACAGTTATTTACATTTGTCTGTGGTTTACGGGCGTTCCCGGCTGTTCATTTTACCCCTAATTGTAGAAGAATAAGGTGAAAAATGAGCTAAAGAAAATATCGCGGCCCACTATGAAATTGTTGGATTTATTTCCTTGGAATATTTTTTAACTGTCATCCGCCAAGATTGCATCACTTCCCCTACAAAATACATACCCGCATGCACGTAAACGTTCGATGCAAGGTGTGGCGAGTCGAACTAAATTTCCACCGCCTCACCGTTGAGAAATCCCAAACCGTAAACACATGGATTCTTCATCAATTCTGCATTCTAGACTAATGAACAGATTTTTTCCGACTCTTTTATACCGTAGCTTTTTTATTTTATTGATGTTTGACCATTATTTAAATATGCAATCATTTTATTTTTGTAAAGGAATTGTTGTAATTATGGCAAAGTTACACAGGTTGTTAAAATCTGTTTAAATTTTCCTTTGCTCCTCATGCATATTAAAGCGAAAACAACTTTAATTTCGAAAAATTGAACTTGACCTATGTAAGTATTCTTTTGAACAGATGATTGACTAAATGAATTTGGTGGTGTAAAACTGCAGCGTGTTTTTCGATTTTGTAATGGTTATGTTACTTTTATATCACAATTTCTTCGAATAACATATTTTATTCACCATTAAACGCGTTTTGTAAACTCATTTGAAATTGTACTTCTTTGGTGCAAAAAATTAGTTCAAGCAAAAGAGTCCTTATTTAAAACTTTAAATGGAAATATATTTCTGGCATTGAAATGTCCACTTTAATTAAGGTATCGCGCATTCACGTACATTTCGGTGAGTTTTGTCTTCCTTAAAATAATTCGTGTAAGCAGTATACCGTGAAAGTAAACAATTAAACTTAAATACAATAAAACATATCCATCAGCAGCGGAGGCAGTTGAAGCCACTTATAACTTGAGTGCGTGAGTTGCAGTACATGAATTTTTGGCAAGACATTTTACAACGCAGTAACACGAGTAGTGATAGCAAACAAATTAACAAATAGTTGAGAGCGTAGCTTGCGTGGCGGAGGTCTGTATGTACTTGGCTGGCGAGAAATGCTGCGTCAAGGCAGAGGACGCCATTCTGCCGACATTTCTCCAAGGCGTAATACGCGAGATTTTTTTGGTGGCGGATTTGCCTGTAGATTTGTACTGATTTTGTGTTGCTGTTTGCACGCCTTTCATGCTGTTACTGTTGTGTTAGTGGCTGGTTTGGCGTTTTTTTTTTCGCGTCCGACCTTAGGACGGATTTAAGCCAATCGCCTTTTGTGTCTGCACTACGCCTCAGACATATCCTAGGGAAGTGCATGTCTTCTGTCTGCTAGTGAGGACGAGTTCGGCCTAATTGTTATTTAGCGTTGTCGGAGCTGCGTTGGTTTGAAGACTTGTAGTTGTCGTAAACGAAACCGTCTTAAGCATTGAGTGAAGGATTCCATAATAAGTTCTTACCTTAATACTTTCAAACCATTCCGAACGAGGGCGTGCTAAGAGAGCGAGTGGAGATGTGTGTAATATCTAAGCTGTAACCACTAGTGCGACTATGGTGAAACAGTTGCGTGATAGGACTGTTAGCCCCAAGTTGGCAGGTCAAAAAACGATCGAAGCCGTGGATTTTTTTAGGGCGAAAATAGTCTTCGTACGCCTCCTTCGGAGGAAAGTAATCCGAGCGTCACATGTCTAGTAGATTGAGTTGCAGAAAAGATACTTAAGCTTAAATGACCGCCTCTAATTTTCAAAATTGCTACTAATTCAAATCACCTGTTTCGTCACCCAAAAAATACCCTTCTTTTCGCCACTAGCGAGTGACGGAGCGTAGCGAAATTTGCGCTGGACCGAAGAGCAGGTGTGATGGCCTGAGATCTCGTCACGTAAAAGTAAGGCATCAATCAATTTCACTAAGGCCCCTCTCCATCGTTAAGCCGGGTTCGTCGAGGTATTGCCCAATCAGGGCTGGCATGTCCATTGGGTGGAGTAGGCTCTCCCCCCTAACTGGACGTCAATTGAGCAGGCAGCAAGCATCATATGAGCCCCGTCTCAAGCACATGTGAGGGTAAAATATATATTTTCTTAGGCCTCGTGAGACTTAGTATTAGGTCGGCATTGCAGATTTGGGGTGGCGAAGAATTCCGAAACTTCGTTTACCCTCCAGTTCAACTGTCGTCTTCTCTGACTAAGGGCGGGTTCGTCAAATATTACATGCGAACCAGGACGAGTTGTACTGTGGACTGAACGGACGATTGTGCAGAATCACCAGGCTATAGTAAGTAGGAAAATAAAGCCGCCGACACCACAGAGGTAAATATCTTATTATATGTATTTCTCTATATTTTGTTTAATTATATAAGAATGAATACGAAGACAATGGCGGTAACGTATATTTGAAAATTAACCGCACGTTAGTTTACTGATATTTTTATCTCCGTTAAATTTCAAATTTTCTCTATAACTATCGTTGATAAAATTTTATAGCTTCTTATTCCTACTATTTTATTATTATGAACTTAGAGCTTCCTTGAATCAGCCATTTAGTTTCATTTATAATTTGAACACTGAATCCAAGGTTTGCTATCCCAGTTCGTGAAGAGAATTCCAATCACAAGAATTCGTCATAGCTGAATGACGTATATCCTCCTCCCATGATCCTGACAGATCGAGAGAGGACGCGCGTGACCGATCATCAGCATAATAATACTAATAATAATAATAATAATGAAAATATGTAACAGAGCCGTCGGCTCTGAGCCAGAAAATCGTCGAGACTCAGACAGTTCGTACAACTGATTTTATGGCTGTTGTAAGATAACATTCTCGTGCGAGAGTCATGTTCGCGGCATTTGTGAAAGAGCGTTGCATGTAAGATGCAAACACGTGAATTATTAACAATCAATATTGTAAGAAATATTCGTAAGGAAGTTGTCGATGGATACAGGACCGACTGGCGAAAACCCATTTTGGAAGAAATCATACGTATGATTTATTGTTTATGCTGTTCACACAGACAGACGGCGACTTGACGTACGTATTTGCCATCAATTGCTTTTTTCAATACCAAGATCCCACAAAAAAAGAATTCTTTCTACCACCGCATGTTAGAGGACTTATTTCTTAATCAGCAACTGAACTGTATCCTCCTTTCGATGAGAGCCTTGTTATGAATTTTGGCCCAAAAGTCCCGCCGTTTTTTCAAGCGCGCATTACATAACTTTCCTTTACATACGAGAAACTAAAACTACTAAAACAATGTAGTTGAATTTCATATTACGTAAATGATAATGAAGAATTATGTGGCACAAAAGTTAGGTTTCACAACCAGAATGTATAATTTCGTATGGTCGCTGTTGTACAGAATGATTCGAAACCAACCCCAAAAACTTAAACCAAAAAACCCCGTTTTGATAAATTTTTTTTTCCGTTATTTTAAAAGGGGAAGGTCCATAATTTCATTACCCAGCTCTCGTAATTTCATTCTTGAGAAACGTTATAACGAAAGGGAGTCAAAATATAGTGGGTACGTATATTAACCTTCGGGTATTAACCCTTGGGACGACATGAAGAAGTGCAAATGATGTCCCTGTACAATGAAGGACTGGGTGCAATTTGAGGATCCATCTTGGATAGGAGAGACGCGAAAGGGAATAGAAGAGAAACCTGGGAGAAGAAAATTTTGTTACTATTAATTTTCGTCAATTATATCCCCATATTCATTCTTTTTTGTCTCTGGTATGTTCCTTAGGATATCAAGAGGATTTTTTTTTTTAGGACTCTGCGCCCCCGAACCAGAAAGTCATGCATTAATTAAAAAGCCTTGATGACTTTTGTTAATTCATTTCACTAGAAAATTTTGAACATGAATATTAGTTTTTATTCGAATATTTTACAAATTGTCTCTTTTTAGCCTATTTTACTTTTGAACCCAATGCCTAATCTTTTACATATATTTTGATTTTTTCCAGTTCTTCTCACTTGTTTTCCTTTTTTACATTTCCCGTTATAATGCGGCTACATAAACGTAGCATAAGGACAGTATGTAATGCTGCGGAAAAATCGATTTCTAGATTTCAACGATATACACGGCTTCCCTTATAACGAAAAAAGTGTCTTCTCAAACGTACGTCTTGTCCGTCTGTCAGTCTTTGAACACCACTAGCCTACACTACGTAACGATTTTTTCCAAAATGGATATCACCGTCAAAACTAGCTCCACTTCGCAGCGTCGAGGTTTTCTTTGTTTTGTGTTGTTTTTTTGTTTTTAAATAGACAAATGTAAACTTTTTTGAAGTATCTGTTGGACGCCTGAATATGCGATATTTCCAGCGATTTGTAAGACACTATTACCCACTATTTTTTGTGCATGGAGTGCTTAAATGACTTTCAAGCACTCCGTCCATGGCAATCGTCGTACGCGAGCAATGGAAGCTTGACGTAGAAGGGGGTACTGCGAATTCGTGGGACAAATGTTCTGTTATGTAGATTTGTTCGGTAAAATATAGCGCTACTAAACTAAGATTAAGAACATTTGATTTCATAAGTTAATGTTTTTTATGAACATAGTTTTTAAAAAAATGTCTACTTGCAACGTGAAGCCACAATTGTATCAACGTTCATTGAAATAAAATATGGTTAGATAAGATTGAAGTTCGATCCGAGCAAAAGATTGTAGACTACTGCTGCAGTTTTCTCGTTCAAGGGAAATATGTTGCAAGAGGTAAAAATGTATACGATAGATTCCGACTTCTGCTGCCCCTCTTAACCCAGCGCGGAACGTTGAAAAATCTGACGTCAGTGAGAACGGTTGGGTAAAAGAGACTGCGCTAGTTATTAGAACCTAGTAAAATATCACTAAATAAATTACACAAATGTTTTAATAATAAAGTAAACGATGCCAATTCATAGATCCAAAATCATAGCTCAAAATATATTCCCAATTTGTTTTATTCTCACAGCTAGTGAACAAAAACAAATTGAAACGTGAACGAAGAGATAAAACAAAAAAAAAAATTTGGCATTAGGTTAATAACTGCAAAAAATAAGAAACATTTCTGCATTACTTAAACACACATATTAAAGTATTTTTGCAGTAATTTTTTATAATGTATGATTCTATGGATGCATTTCTTGCAATAAGTCTTTTTCGTGCATTTTGTTTTCCGTAACTTCTCTGAGAGTTTTTTGTGCTACTACAATTTTTAAATAATTTGAATTTCTAAACTAAAATAATCAACGTTATAAAATTAGTGCTGCAAATTACATTGTATAAATATATTATAAAAGTTCAGTTAATTTTCTGATTCTGAGGTTCATTTCTTCAATTTCTTGTTCAGAGTTTGAACGACAAACTTCTAGTTTAATAAATGGATCAGCAACTCATCATCACTTGATGAAATCATAATTTCTAAACATTTGTTTATTAATTCTATAATCATTACAGATTTTACTGCCATTAATTACTCTTCGATGAGCCGGCGATGTTGTAAAAAGTCAATCAACAGGGAACGTGCGTTCTGATGGACTCTCAACAATATTGAGCGGGAATAGCACACGTTTTTTACTGATAAACTCAAAGTAATTGATTCGTAATATGTTTCAAGAAGCAATTCCATTTAGAATGTAGTATTGGTGGATAAGTTAAATCGATTTCCATTTTCTTCACCAGCTGCTTCAAAGATGTCGCATGGTCGAAAAGACCAAAACGGTCCCGCTAACGGGTTTAATGCAAAACCCACGTCCGCCACTGCTGCCAACACAACGCTTCGGTCGAATGAGCCTCCAGGGCTGGAGAGTGGAGATCCAGGGTGCCAAGGAAAGAGGTACTTGAAGCGTCCGGTTGACACTGCGCGCTAGACGCGACCAATTCTCTCTCCGGAAATTGCGACTGTGGGCTGCGCATTTGCTGTACAGCAGCTGTTCGCTTACCGCCCTCTGCCGCCCCAAGCCTTGTCGCAGGCATGAGCCTCAGTCGTGCTTTGAAATTGTCTCCAAAATCTCTTGCTTCCCCTCCTGCATAACTTACTCGATATTTTCTCACTGCACATTTTTACTTGTCCCATTTTCACCTTTCTCTCAGATTAAGCACCATCCACGGTAGGGGGTGGACGCTGATAACTTGTCTTGTTCAATGGAACACTGGAGAAAGCAGTTAAAGAAATTTGATAAATAATGGAAGAATGAGAATTAAGGAGGTATGTAAAATACGTTCATTCTGTCTGTGTTAATAGGACGTATAATACATGAAAATAACATGAAAACTCAAGATGTCGAAGGCAAGTTTCCAATGACACCAGGAGACGTAAGAAAGCTTCGTCACCAATAGCAAATCGGCAGATCCTTCCAGAGCCTAAAAATATTCAAGAAAATTAATTCTTGATATTAAAACTCTTTCAAGATCAGTAATATGATACACAAATATTTAATAAATATTTGCAGGAGATTTAAACTCTTTCAAGAAGTAAAATCATCCATTTCTCTATCTATAAGAAAGGCCATAGGAAACACCAAAGGTAAAATCACTGGGAGCATTAGGTTGTTAATTCGAATTAGCAGGGGTATATGGCGGTATTCTGAGGTAAAACTGTAAAATTTTTGCATAAGAAACTGAGGGAAAGCCTTAGCTCATCTGATCCCCTACAATTGTTCACATGCCTCTGGTATCCCGACACCAGGGAAGGTGATAAGGCAGCCACAATTACACACATGTCGCAAATACATTACGATGAGTGATGAAAATATTGTGAATGATACGATTATTAATAAAAACACCCTGTTGATTGTAGTGTATGCTTGTTTTTGTGCTACGTGTGCGTGTGTTTGTTTAGCACTACTTGTCCTACACGTGCGGGTCATGAAAGAACAGCGTACTTGTGTGACCAAGTTCCCGCTCTTATTAAAATACACAATACCTTTTTTTCAAAAAATCTCGAAAACCGCAATGTCGCCCTGAAAGAATTTTTGATAGATTTCCATTCACATTAAAAGGTTATTGGAAACGTGTAGACATTTATCGTTCTTCATCACCATTTTGTTAATAATGTTTTTACAAGAACGCATTCATTTTATTAAGCCGATTGTTTTTGTTATTTGATGTTATGTTCATAGTTAGTGTCATGATGTTCTAGAAGTAGTGCGCTTATCAACGTATCAAGTTTTTACAGAAAAGTTACAAAATGTATTTTGACCTCGCAGAAATGTTTATCATAACTTCAACAATTCTTTAACTTTACATCTGACATATTCTAAACTTCTCCAAAAGTTGCCCTTTCTTGAATCGAGAGTTCAAAACCACTGAATTAAACTAACTTACCATTACTTACCGCCCGAAAAACGATTATGCAGTCTTAAATACAAAATGCAATTTAATTCAAAATTTTACAAACTATAGTTATATTTTAAAGGTGAACGTACAATTATTTCAGATACATCATATATTGGTAATATATCACAATTACAAAGCAAATATCCTTGCTTTAAGTAACATAGTTTAGCCCCAAAAACATTGAGCTATGCAACTTTACAAAAAGTCCAGAAGCAATAATGAAATTGGACATTGGATTATTACAAGCGCATTATGCCTCTAATTGAAAAAAAAGAGCAAAAACATGGAGGACATTTTGGAGAAATTCCGAAAAATGTATTTTAGATCTATGTTAAAAGAACCTCTGCCTCATAACTAAAAAATACATTTCAAATATACAGTAGGCAGCCTCCCCGAAATAATAAGATCGATCGAATAATCGATTTATGGGAAAACTCGTGCGTAAGAGATATACCCACTAGACATATACATATTATGAGTAGACACATACATATTATTACAGAAAAAATCATTGTTCGCACAACCCCCCGCAAAACGCCGAACAACCAGCTAGTACGTGTATAATTCGATTTAAATAGAGTGAGTTTTTACATCAGATCAACTAGAAGCGGTTTCGGCTGAACGTCTGAGTATTGAAGCATTTCCGAAACCACGTATCAGCTGATCTACGCCAAAGGGTCACTCTTGTAATTAGGAGAATAAAATAAAGAAAAAACATGAAAATTCACATTTCTTAGCATACCAATCATTCTGTAGGTAGGTTTCCACACCTGTGGTCGTCGGATCATGACGAGGGGGAAGCGTGCGGGGGCCTGGCGGCAGTGGACCGAGGCCTCGGGACCGTAGCGGGGTTGCAGTTGCAATGCTTTCTTTTCTAGCACCACACTTATAAAAAATGCACCAACAGTACTAAACAACATCACGAGTATAGTCGTCGAGCATTAGACATTGTCCCCGGCCGTGTGGTTACCCTCTGCTGGGAGATACCTGGAGACAAACACATGAAGCAGAGAGAACGATAGTGCCAGAATCTCACCCCTCCATCAGGGGAAGAGAAAACCTCTTCCATGTAGCGTTACGCCATTACGAGGAGATTAAAACCATGAAAGTTTCACGCGCACTCGGAAACACCAAAAATACTTCCAATATACGTCTTTGTTGTTTAAAAAATGTTTAATTTTTATTATTGATGAAAATCGTATATTCATATAATAAACAACGTGAAAATATTTTACACATTTTGAAACTTCTAGGTAAAGTAATTTCTTTAAAAACCTTAATGAATAATTGATACACAAACCAAATTCTGATCGTTCAAATCTCTGCAACGGAGATGTTCTGGGCGAAATCACGATTCTCAGAGAGTAATAATGTTATGCCCACTGACTTACTGTTTATCCAGAAGTTCAGTATCCTTGCTTCTTTACAGGAATACTCTTTCACGAATTCCCCGAACCGTTAGAGATTTGCCAATTGGAAGCTCGAAACTTGCGTAGCAGATTCATCGTCTTTTGTTCGTCTTGGCAACGAAACAAAAAGGAACATTATCATTTATATGGAATTGCAGGGCTACTGATACACGTACTGTGGAGCTGTTCAAAGCAAGTTTTCATGGATCCATTTAACAGTAGTCGTAACCTTTTTTACGTTCACATATACTTATTTTTTATTTCTCACTGGCATCGGACTCCCTGCAATTCTAATCATTATAGAATAGGTAAAAGATTTAAAAGGAAGTTTCAGGAACTTGGATTTTAACTCGGAGTAATCTTGCTGAAATAATTAAAACTTCATCTATTGCAAAAATGTAGATGTAATTCTTAATGAGGTTTACCTTCGACTAATTTACCGAGAGAGTTCATTCTAGAACAACTGAAAGAGTGCTTTAATTCTTCCATAGGGAGCTGAGAAAGAATAATAAGGCCAGTTTTTTTGCAATCTCATGTAGACAGTATTTTTTCCTGATCTTTTGAAAGTCAAGTGTGCTTAAGATATACGAATTTGTCGCAACATGTTTCACAGGGACTAATCCAACCCGTGTGAAGCGTCCTAAACTTTACCCCTATCCTTATTACTTCTCAATTATCTGATAGGTAGTGACACAGGAGCGCGTAAGAGAGAGGCGCATACTCAGAGATGCTAACTGGCGGTCCTCTTGACTGACTGGGACGAGACGTGACGGACTATGTTAAATGATTAATGGAGGATTACTGCAAATGCGCGAAGCGCTCAACGTCCCCCAAGGTGCTTGGAGACGCGTTGCGTCCAAGTTGACGCAACAAATTGAAGAAGAAAACAAAAGAACCGTGTCAGTTCAGTCCGTTGTCCAAAAACTAGAATCTTCCATGAGTTAAGGTCAGAGCACGATACATCATCGTCTTATTAAGAAAATCTACGTACATATATTTGAAGTTCATACATCCTGTTCCCATTTTGCTCAAGTGTAGTAGTATGCGTTTCCAGAATGTTGATAACAGCAGTCTACGTTACGTTACACTACCGCCATTGCTTAATCTATCGATCTAAAATGAGTGGTATGTTTGAGACCTACCTGAGTGACTTACAGAGCGATTTGTGCATGGTTGCCGAATTAAAATTCTCTACGTATCATTACATCGTCAACACATCATTTAACATTTAATAATTGACCAGTACAGCTAATGAAATGGCATTCGTTGGCCAACATTCAGTTGTGAAAATGGCGCTAAAGGAAATAGATTTCTTTCCACAACGTAACTAAGAATATGTTATGTCCTGTTTACACGAGCCATTGCTACACGATCCCGCTGTAACATTCATTATAATATTGTTGAAATTATCTCTTCAATCATTTAAAATTTAATTTCAATCGCAAGGTAACCCACGAAGTGCTCTTCCCTGTAACGCAATCCGACGAGCTACCGAGCGCTCCTCACCAACGCTTATCCGCGGCGTTCACGCGTCTCACAATTCGGCGCGACGCCGCACGTAAACCGCTCGTTACGCTGGCCGGAAACGCGACGCGCCGTCCTTCTCACTTGTTTTCGTTCGCGCGTCCGCCGCCGCGCAGCGCTGTCGACGCGTCAACGACAGTTGAGCGCCGCGAACACAGGAGCTCCGCCATCGTTGGCTCTCACCGCGCTTCGCACCTAATTAACGTGGTTCGCGTTTCCAACAGTTAAGTGCTCCCCCCTTCCTTCCCCCCTTCCCCCTGTTTCATGCCTGCCTCGTTTGTTTATAGAGGAGGGCGTCCCGTGAAATATGAAAGCCGCCCCCCCACCTCGATTCATGTTGACGATAGCTGCTGG
>BOPP01000816.1:0-12686 GCA_017312745.1 Gryllus bimaculatus | reverse complement strand
AAGAGTGGCAGTCCAATTGTCACCAATAGCTTTGGCGAAATCTAGCTAGTTTCATGAAAAAATTGAGTTGTTCCCTATTTATTTCTTCCACTCTCTGAGGGAATGTAATGAACTCCTCTCGTAGGGATGCAATGCAACACTAACTTTCTGAATGATCCTATGTACTGTGGACTTGCTAGCTCCCATATAGTCGCCCATGGTTAGTTGGAACATCCTGTGGCATAAAATCAGTCGCTCGCAGGTTTGAGTCGCTCGCAGGTAGTTCGGCCGCGTGCGGACGTCTTTCGAGGAGCTGCGCGAATGAAAGGCAAATGGGCGTGGATCTGCTGTGTATCGAGCGCGCGTTGGGCATTGGCTGACGCGTGCCCGTCCGTCGTTGGTCTTCGGCGCAAGGGGCGTTCTCGGGCTCGCGGAAAGTAGGTGGCGTGGCCTCTACTTTGCTGCAGTGTTTTGGCCACTCTCCTTGTGATAAGGAGGAGTGGAGCCAAAATCCTGGTCCGGTGTACAGGAGGCAGAGGTGACGTTGCTCAAAATGTGATAGGAACGAGCGAAGAATTAGAAGACTGAAGCGGATTTTGGCACAGGCCACAGTCATATTGAGAAACTGACGTTTCAAGAATCAGGGACTTAGAAAGACGTTCGCCAAAGAAACCGTAGGAGCAAAATGTTCGCGTCTCACAAGAAAAGAGAAGAGGAACAGCAGCCAAATAGGAGCGAGTCCTCTTCAGCCAGCATGCGCCATATAGTAGGGTGAAGGTGCGAGGAGATCGATGCTGCGGCACAGCGGCGCCGTATTGAAAAAAAAAAAGTTGCCGACCGTGTCTTTCTTTCCCGGAGTAAGATAATTGCGCAATGACTTACGGTTGGTCAATATAAATACGAACCAAAATGAGGCAGGCAGAAGCCTGGTCTAGTTCATGTAGGAACCAATAGCGCGGAAACGGCACCTGTTTACGACACAATTGAAACAATATGCTCGAAACTAGGCATGCATCCGAATCAAATTATAAAATGCAAGGGTCATTGTTTGCCGGAGTATGCGCCGTACTGAATCGTCCACATTAGTTAGACGCGGGACGTGAATTGGGATTACTATGGGCTTGTGAGAAATTTGATGGCCGGCTGTCGTTGATCCAAATCCACTGGCTCCGGGCACGAAGACTCTAGGGACGGGACGGCCTTCATCTCAACTCCGAGTGCATGGAAGCTGATGGTCTCACGACCAAGTAATTACGGTTCGTATTTTACGTGGAAATGACGAGTGGAGGAAGAGGGCAATGATGTCGCCAAGCGGGCAGTGATGGTTGCTAAAAAGGGAGCGATGCTGTTTTTGGTTGACTGCTGCGGGTGACGGGGACGTGAGTCGGGAGGTACGCAGCCGACGCATGCTGGATGCTGCGGGGCGGATCGGTGACGAGGCGACGCATTCCTGACTGCTGCCGGGGAGGTGACGGAAGACCGGTGCGAGCCGGAAGGGACGCGAGGACGCCATCTTGATCCTGCCTGCGGCGTGGAGGTGAGGGAGGCAGCACGACACTGCTGACTCGCTTGCGGGGTGAGGTGACGGAGACCAACGCGTGTGGACTGCTGCGTCGGGAGGAGAGGGCCGTGACCGCTCGGCCACAGGAATCTAAGGATGGATGCACGGGTCCGAATACTGACATTCAGTGAGAAGAGCTTCGACTAGATTGCTTGCAGGTGAACTGTCGTTAGTATCATGAATAAGGAACCGAATTTTGAATTTAATGAAGCACTGTTCCTGATGTCATAAATAGGAACGAGGTAACTTGGCTTTCGACGCGGTAGGCAAACCGGAAATTTTTCGTTTCAGACTACATTACCTTTTTAGGAGAAGTCGCGAAAACTAGAGGCGGTGGTGTATTTATATGCGTTGAAAAAAAACACATTTTAATATCAGATCAAATTGGGGTTGATAAAGGAATTTTGAAATGACGGGTGTAGAAATTTTCTGTTTCAGGAGGTAAACTTACGAAATTATTGCTTGCTATCGTCCACCCGGGCCAACAGCTATGAAATTTTAGAGCGCTCTCTACGAGAGAACAAAAAAATATAACAATAACCCGTCATGTAGTTATTGCTGGAGACTTACATCTCCCAGACGCAAATTGCGAAGGGAATTGTTTGCGAATGGAAAGTCCACAGCTAGTCAACCGACTTGTCTGGACGCGGATCATTAGAGAGCGTAGTAGACAGGCGACACGGCAGATGCGATTACTGATATCGTGCCTAATTAGACCGAAAGATTATCTTTGTCGTATGGACGTTTTAGAAGGCATAAAGTGACCATTAAAGCCTTTTTAGTCATTTACAAGTTAAATATTTCAAAAGAACAAGTTTACCACGTATTATTAGTGAAGGAATACAAAGAAAGCGAATGTACAAGGGTTTCAAAATTACTTAGAGAACGATATGCGCGAGTCTTCTTAGAATGGAGAGAAATCGATGAAATATGCGGAGAGTTTAAAACATATCTTAGAAAATTGCTGAGCAGGCTTTTGTACCCAGTAATTTGGTTAAAAAGTAACAGCGTCCCGAATATTTATAATGCAAAGATTAGGCGATTGAACAAAAGAAAACCCAGAGAAGCAATTTTAACACAGACACCGTAGTGAAAATCATATGCGCCTTATTCGAAATTATTCAAAAGTATTAGGGAAGGAAAAGAAAATGGCAGAGGAACGCATTTAAAAACAATATTCTTTGATGCGGAGGGCAGTAATAATTGGTCTGGTATTTTTTAAATACGTTCGTAGAAGGAAAGAAGTAAGACGAGCATTCCCAGTTGTCGTGTTAATAATTCGCGCCTAACGACCCACAGGGAAAAAAAGCGCAGGCTTTAACGCATAATTTCAGCTCGGTTTTCAAGCAAAAATCTTATACAGTATTCAGATACCAACAGCTGTAATTAGATGTAGTTTTTCATATTAGATGTAAATACCTTGAGGAAAAGAATAAAATTAATGAAGTAGAGAGGAAAATCACGAGGTCCTGATGGATATTTCCACGCCGACATCATTAAATTAGGCGAGAGGCAATTCTACCTTATTTAATTAAGGTTATTTCATGTTATCAATTAAAACAACCTGCGTACCGAAAAAGATTGGAGCTGCTGCTCGTAGTACCAAATTGTTTTAAAAGTGGCGACCAGACAATAAATTAGTAACTATAGCCGGTAAAGCCTTACATCGAGTCTATTGCAACTTATGAACATCTAAATTTCAAGCTATATCAGGAAAGAATTGGAGGGCAGGGAGTGGCTTTATCAGGTCAGCACGGTTTCAGAAATGGTTCTCATGCGGAACAGTCAGCTAGTCTCACTTCTACAGACCTAGCCGACGGTAGTTGATGAAGGGGAAAAAGGTCGACGCGATCAGTAATAGATTTTTCCAAAGCTTTTTTGATGTTGGTCACACGATCGTCTTATAAAAAATTAATAGATTCGGGTATAGGACACTAGAGTGTAGCGTGGTTAAAACGACAACTACTCCGAAACAGGGAAACCAGAAGTTCGAATCGGTAGTTATTTATCAACTCGAGGAGCGTCACGTCAGGGAATTCCACAAGGAGTGTAATCGGACCCACTCATGTTCTGCCTTGTGAAATGAATTGCGACTAATTGTGAGTTCAAATGTGACGAACGCTTTGCAATTGACTGCGTAATCTATAGATTATCAACTTCGGAGAAAGACGAGGATATTTTGCAGCGAGACTTAGACAAATTACATATCTGAGGCAGAAACAAACGGCATGGAAATAAACACAGTTCAAAGAGCAAGTCCACACGTTTGGTAGGTGTCGAAGTTACAATGAATTTGTGTACAAACTAAAACAATATGTTATACTCGAGTCAGGTCTTTGCAAATACTTAGGGAATACAGCTAGACCAGTAAATTGAGCTGGGAAAATCAAGTCAATTTCGTTAGCGTAAAGCCTGGAAATCTTTACATTGTTGTTATGCGGATACTGAAAAAGAAGGTATACAGTGAGAGCCCAAAGACTAGCAGTAATATGTCATTAGTGCGACCTAATTAGAATATGGCGCGTATGTATGGGACCCATACAGAATTTTGCCACAAAGAAATCTAGAAAAAAGTCCAAGCGATAAGGCCATGTCAAAAATTTACTTTCCAGGGGTAGCCAAGAATACAAGGGTATGGGAGTCACTCGAAAGGGAGAAGATTAAGTCACGGTCTCTAGCAATGTTATAAAGCGTACACTGGCCTTTCGCAGCGTGGAAAGAAATTCAAAGTCAGATTAGGGAAACCTAAATTTCGGCAGAGCGGATCACAAGGCACAAAATTTAGACAAGAATCTCAGAAAACAGCACGTTGGGTAAATATTCATCGCGAATCGCACAATTAGGGACTGGAACAGTTATGCCTGCTGACAATCTTTCTGATCCCTTTCCTCAAAGCCTGAGCCAAAATTCAAAATAAATCTACGTTCTTGAATGTGGCTATGTTATAAAATATATTTTAATAAAATTTAGGTGGAAATATACCTGTCTTCTTTTGCTAATTAAGTATTATTGTTTTTATTATTACATTACATGTTATTTCTTATTTTGTTGTATTATCATTATTATTATTATCATTATATTATTATTATTTTATTATTATTATTATATTATTATTATTATTATTATTATTATATTATTATTATTATGTGCCCAGTGCAGTGGCGTGAAATGCGTGACGTTGTGCAACTGAGACAAAAAGATGAGTAAGAAAGAACATATACAGCTCGCTGTATCGCAGTGCGGTGAAGTGCCCGGCGGTGAAGTGATAGTTGGGTGAAGTGGAGTTTTATGAAAGATTGCACCGTGTGAAACTGTTCATGAGATTTGTAAAACGTTGTAGAGTTTGTAATAGTTGTTAAGGTATTGTATGTTAATGTTAGTGTATTCTGCCACCCAGTTCTCACACTTAATTTGCAGAAAAATAATAAATCTTAATCTAAATCTAATCTAATCTAAATCTTAGGGTAGTCAGCAGCTGGCCCATCGGTGACACAGAAGCATTCCTGGAAGAGAAATGGCAACAAGTAATAAAAGAAAACTACAAATGTTGTACGTGCGAATCAACATTTACATATTTACCATTATCGCTTACATAACCTTATTTTATACGGATCACGCTCTTACAAAAAAATTTACATCATTACATTACGTTACTTAAATATAATAAAAATATTGCATTTACAGAACATAATATTAATAATTACATTTTATATTTAATAACATAGTTATTAAATAGTTTTATTTAATTTGCAATGGCCATACCTGTTCAGATGTATATTCCAAATCAGCTTCAATTCTTTCAAGTAGGGAAAAGTTGCTGTTGCTTTGGGACAAACGGAACCTCGTGACAAAATTCCCGATCATCATAATTGGAAAACCAATCCATTTTTCCTCACCATCTTGGCCTTCGCACCAGGAGGATAATATTCATCATCCGCTGGAATCATCTTGAAATGCCAACATTCGCAATTTGTCGCGCGCCATACACATTCAGTACACACTACATAGAAGAAACCTGAGCTTACTCAGAACAGAGATACTCTGCAGAGTAGAAAGTTACTCCACCGATTTCGCAGGATCTCTCAAAATTACTCTCGAGTAAACTGATTTACTCTCGAGTAAAGTGTTGGTGAAACGCTCCTATAAGTTACTCTCGAGTAAACATGATTTACACCAGAGTAAACTCTTACTCCTTGTTTGGTGAAACCGGCCCTTAGTAACGAGATGATGTGGTCGTATTTTTTACGATATTCCACATTGCTTTAGTTTTGTTTAATAGAGTTTAAAATATCATGATTATTTTTCATTATTTTTGCCTGAACCATTACTTTTCTTAAGATTTTGTATTTCGGGAAGTAGACATGGAAACCGGGTGATACGTTATGATGTTTAGAAATAACGTAAAGCGTACTTTTATTTTTACACGATGTTCTTATATTTGTGTGATCCAAGTATTATTTTGCCGTGAAATATTTAATTTTCTCATTTTGAGAGGAAAGCATGCGTTAAAGTGAAATGAAGAAATTTATATTACATTGTTCATTTGTGTCAACAGCGTTATAAACTGTGTCCCATGATTCCTTCAGCAAGTAGTCCGTAAATAATTTTATGTTAACTTTAGTGAATGCTCAACACATGCGTGAATAATTTGTGTCAGTGCTCATGTAATTGTAATTGTAAGAATTTGTGCATCATGATCTCTGTAACCTACAATAGTAGTTTTTATTTCATATCTAGTTGTGGTTTTGTTAATTATAATTTAATCTATTGCTTTTTGTGATGTAAATGTATTCCGTGTAGGTACATTCACTGAAATGTCTGAATTAAAAGATTGCAGTAAATTGAAGAACTGCTCTTTTTCGTGGGATGCGCTCAGAAAATCGATGTTGAAATCTCAACATATAACAATGGATCAAAAAAATAGGTTACTAACTTTTTTAGAGTTATCTCTAGACTTTCTAAGAAAATGAAATTATCTAAAGCTCGCTTTGTTGGGGGTCTGTAGATGCCAAGTACGATAGTTTTAAGCGTAGTAAGATGAACGACTTATTTCAAAAACTTTTTCAACTGCATATAAATTGAATTCTGGCAAGAAGATAGAATCAATATCATTTCTTACGTATATATAAGAAGCTCCGTCAGTAGGGCCCTATTTAGATTCCCTTGCTTTATAATACGATTCTGCAAAGTAAAAACTATGAATTTGGAGTGTATTTAGAGCATTATGAGACAACTAATGTTCAGTAAAGCAAAAACATCTATTTGACCTAGATTACACTGTAATGCTGCCTCGATAAATTCAATTTTAATTGAAAGAGATTGCACATAATTATGCATTATTTGAATTTGCATTGCATGTGCCTACACGGATGTTTCTCTGCTGCATTTCACTAGTTGCTATTTATTTATCTCATTTTTACCTCTAGTGCGTGGTCGAAGGAAGTATCGAGCCCCCGCAGTGAGAGGAGATGAGGAAGGAGGGGCAACAAATGTAGGTAAATGAATAATGGGAGAGGTAGTACAAGGATTTGGTTCAGGAAATAAGGTAATTGGGTCCAAAGAGGTACCGGAGGATGAAAGAGAACTAGGAGATGTGCGTGGGGATGGGTGTTGGGCAGGGCACTGCCGAGGTTGTGAAAGGATGTGTTCAGGTGAAGACCATGTCGGGTGAAGTATTATCAGAGAGAAAGTTTAGCTCAAATAATTTAACTTGTGTGTCTCTCAGATGCAGTTTCAATTGGTTGTTTGCGTGTTTAATGTCTTTGCACAGTGTTGCTTTGTTGTACCAGAAGGGCAGAGTCGAGGCTATAATGTTCGTGTTTTGGGCGCCACGTTGTAGTTTGTCAATATGTTGTTCAGGTGTGAAGTGACCACCCAAATTGATGTCATTCTACCCTCCTATGATGACTGTATCCCGTTTGGTGAGAGTTTTTGTGTGGGTCTCCAACTCACTGGTCACGTCGGCAAACTTCCCATTAGGTTTAAACATACCCGTGACAGACAAATTGGATAGGAGTTTCCCACTGAGCAGGGAGGAAATTTGTCGCCCATGGATATCTGCTAAAAACAGTACCTTTTTGATGGTCTCAGTGAGAATGTCTTTGTTTAATTGTGGGCCAGGTTGCGCAACTCTACGTGTGTTTGTTCCTTGCGCTTGCCAGCCTGTTTGCGTTGGTTTGTGGGTGGGCGCGTCGATGATGGGAGTGAGTAGTGAGGATTGGGAAGGCAAGGAAACTCATTGTCATAATCTAAAGCTGAAAATCTGTTTTCAGTCTTAATTGGTAGTGGTGATTGTATTTTTGCTTTCGCGGATCGACGGTTGGAAGTTTCTGTGGTGTTGCCAACCGTGTGTGTTTTGAACGACCTCTTGGAGCCTTCGAATATGTTCTTCTAAATTATTGTTTATAGTGTGAAGGCTTTCAGAAGGTCGGCTTTGAGAGTGTACAGAGTAGAAAGTGAATAGGGATTAGTAGCCATGTCAGGAATGCGTTCAAAGTGCCTGGTAAATATGAGAATAAATAAATAAGAAATCATACTAATGTAGAAAGTATCTCCTAAACCAATATCCATTTAATTTAAGGGTATTAAATTATTTAACTTAAGTCACGTATTTATTTGAAAAATAACAGGTATGTGATTCTAATTACTGTCATTAATTTAATGCGCTAGAATACCAATGTGTAATCAAGTAATAGATCTAAGCTGCAAGCTAATAAATACAATTAAACTACTATACTTTACCTATTTTGAGACCACGAAATTCACCACTTTTATATTCGACAATTTAAAATACAAAGTTCCAAGTTTTGCCGTTACTGTTATGGACAAAACTGTGAATTTTGATGGTTTTCACAATTTTCACAACACATTCACTAATAGTTCAAAACTTTACGCAAATCTAAATTACTTTATAGAGCAAATAGTTTTTGGAAGTCTATAAACGCGTTCAAATACAAGTTTGTCCGTTACATCGTTTTCAAACCAATCACTGTAGGGACAATATAAACCTCTTTTCAGCTTATCTGTAACAAGAACACAAGTAAAGAAAACAATTTAACAAAAAAAGGTACCTGAAAGATATATAAAAGTAGTAAAAATTAAGTAAAATATCTGAGCACAGCAAGAGCACGTCAGTCACGTAAGCTAGCCAGAACACAATGTCCACATCGACCACACATTGAAATAAACAATGTTATTGAAATGATTCGCCACGGTTTAGAGGTTTAAGAAAAAGGTAATTGGATAAATAAAGTAATTAATAGAAAGATAAGTAATAGTCAAGATAGATATATTACAAAATGACTGCCCAACACGGTGCAAGATAATCGTGAATATGAGAACGTTACAATACCCGCAATGTCTTGTGTGTTACCATTCGGTATTTTAATTCTTATTTGTTCTGTTTTAAGTTATGTTATGTTATGCTAAGTTTATTATTTAAGTTACCATCAGTTGTAATTTTATGCTTTCCTAGATTCTGTTTGATGATGTGAACACAACTGAATCACGAAACTTTGTAGCCACCTATATTCCATATGAAACGGGGAATTTAACGTGAAGATTTTTTGATTGTCTATAATCCCGTTTGAATCCAATCGTCATTTTAAAATATGGACTGGCGAGTGTTCAAGCGCTTTGACGACTGACAATTACAATGCGTCTTTTCCCTATTCATCTAAGGCAAATTTTAAAGTTTTGTGAGTACCACGGGCGTTACTCGAGGGGTTGGTGAGGACCAAATATGGCTCACGGGAATGGAAGTCGCCCTGGTGGATGCCAGGGAAACGTGGATGATGCTACATGTTCTCTTACGAAGAAAATTGTGAAAGGGAATTATGGCAGAGAAAAAAGTCAAACCGAATCATGTTAACATCTAATTAATTAGTAAATCTGAATCATTAAAATAAGGTTGAAAAATAACTATTGTATATACCACGGACGTACACTTTTAGTAATAATCTTGGACGACAAAAATTCCTCCGGCAAGGAGCCCTCGGGTTTTTGTCATCTCTCCCTGAATAAACCACTATATTACCTTTAATACTTTAAAGCTTCTAAATCCGCCAAACAAAGCCTCCTGATACATTGCTTGAGTTTGTGGGACAACAGGCTCGAACCTTAAATATGGGTTTGTGCGTCCGAGTCCATATGTATAATGCATGCGGTAAAGGCAGAATACTATGAAATTCAAGTATCGCCCTGGGTCTGGTGGGTTCCGCTATCAGAAAACCGTATTAGGGAGTCAGTGAATACGGAATAATTGCCCTTAACTCACTACAGATCATATAAAACGTTTTCCCTGTCGTTTGTCGGTTAGAAATTTCCCGGATACCATTATTCTATGTGCGCTCTTCGATGGGGTGAGTGTTTAGTTTTGGTCTCTTCGCTTCTCGCGGGTTCGATTCCGGCTGTGGTGCGTGGATTTTTTAAGAGCGAATACCCCCCCCCAGGCTATGTCATAAACTGGCATGTAAAAGTTCCGTGACTAAATGCACACGAAATTCAATCATCTGACATTTCCCGTCTTATTCAAATTGCATATTCGCTAAGGCGGGGAACGTCTCAAGTAAATATTATCGAAACTATTATTGTGGTACTCCTTGTCGGATAATACGTAAGTCAAAAACTTACTGGGAACGCTGGGAGCCTAATAGGTGGTAACTACTAACTTCTCGCCAACTTCGTCCACCGGGATTAAGTGGCAAATTCGTCAACATGGAGGTAAATAAATGCATGGGCATTCTACAAACTATAACATTTCCTGTTCGTAGTGAATTCGTACTCTTAAAGTCAAGTAATGAAGAACACATAAGAAATAGATAAATATTCTATCATTCGTGAAATTTTTACATTTACAAAAGAAACACTTACCTTCATTTTCCAGAAAGCCTTTTTTATGTTTGAAGTTACACAAACTCCTTAAACTATATTCGTATATTTCCCTCCGTGTACCAATTTATACTGGATTATCGCACACTAATATTCTTCAGTTTTTACGAAATTATCATATCGGTAAGGAACACGTCATTTTGTATTCGAACATTCACGTACATTAGAATACAAATTGCTGGTAATGTGCATATTACCGGCGTGAAAGATCTTTCAAAAAATTAGATTTGTGCATTTAAAAAAAAATTAATACTCCCATTTTAAAAAAAATTAAATTACTTTTCCGTCATATTAAAGAGCGCAATTAGAACTATCCGAATTAGAATTAAAAAAAGTCCGAAGAATAAATTTGGAGCAATTTTTGAGAAATAGGCGTTTAAATGTTTCTGAAATTACGGATGTTGAGTTAATTTTGAGAGAAAACTGTTTACTTTTCGAGAAGCTTTATATAACAATTTTTAATGCACATGTACTCATAAATATATTAATGTGAACAAATTGTCACTAATGTGAGTATTAACAACGTGAGCCCAGTAAACAAAGAACATGAGGGGGGAGATTGGACAATATGGCGTATATGTCATCATATAGAGTGCATTTAGCACCTCGGACAACACTGACTGACCTTCCGCGCGCTGCCCCACGACATGCTATGCTGCCTTGTACGAGCGAGCGGAGGCAGCGAACGCGAGGGGGAAGACTCGCCATCCGCCGAGGGACGCGCGAGGAACGCGACGCCACGCCCCACCTGCCCTCCCAATGGGCCCGAGCGCCACGGACACTTTGAGCCAAGTCAGAGCCGTGGCGAACAGTGTTTTGTAGTGGAGTGAAGTGCGTGTGAATGGGAAGAATGAATGGCTATATATACAATGAAACAAGTATGAATGATGTGTGAATGTAGAGAAAAAATCTCACAAGTATAATAAGAACAATTTCTCTAGTTAATTAATTAAAACTCATCTTACTAACTTTCATTAATGCCAAAGTGCAAGTAATTTAACTTTAGGCTTAAAATATTAAACTTAGCTATGAGACAAAGACCCTCCTTTAGCTGCGTAAGGTGGTTAGAGCGAGATAAGTGATATGTTTAACATGCCTTTTTTATTGTATTAATCGAAAGATGAGAGGTTCTTCTATGTTCTGGTAGAATTTGAATAATTTTCACCGTCCAGTTTTTGCGTGAAGAGACCGTAAAGTTTGCTGTTTTAACATGGACTCCTGTGGGGACCTGAGAGATCTGACCTGAAGTTTTAAAATTGTGAGAAAATTAACTGTTGAACATGTTTTTTAAAACTTTTCTTTTGGTAGCTACGATCTCTAAAAATCAACATGCGCAATTTGAAGGAAATCTACAGTTTCAAATTGGAGAATTTTGCAAACTTATAAGCCAAAATCAGTCCAAAGGGAGACGTTCGCACGCTTTCTAGAGGGTCGGGACAGTGACGCGCATGTCGGCAACACCGCGCGCTCAACGCGCTTCATTCAAATCGAGTGACAAGACCTTGCAAGAGTTCGTACATTCCCCTGGATCTTCTGGAATCAATCATGATATCATCACTCCTGGAGAACATTGCGTTTGATAGTAAACAGGTATTCAGAAAACTGGAATTTCATGGATAAAATGTTGAGTGCGATCTGAATGATATTTTAATTCAATTAATATTCCCAATTACTCACTTTGATACTACTCCCTGGGAAAATGAATGATCTTGAGAGTATATAGAACTTTTTAAACATTCAGTACAGTATTATTATTTTGTTTTGTGCCGTACGTCAGTTTCTTGCTCCTAAACAATGATTATTTATTCAATTATTCGAAAATTAATTCATCTTTTCTTGTTTATGGGGAGATAATGATGGATTGTCCATGTCTATTGCAGCCACAAATGCTTACATTAGAAGTCAAAGCAAGAACAATCATTAGCATTAGATTCAGCACTCAAAGCGGTATTGTTTGAATGGGCATTCAATTAAGGCTAAATGCACCGAAAAATACTTGTAGGAAAATTCAATAGATCGCGCAATATACAAGGGGAATTTACTTTACCGATAACGTCTGAACCAATGGTCCGATTTTCAATCTGTAAACGGAATTTGACGCTTTTTTAAAATAGACGTTACGCTACGAAGCCCTTTTTCCAAAAATGTAGCAAAATCTCGAATTTGAAATCAGTTCTCAAACTTCATTTAGAGAAAAAATTTAAAAATGTGGGCGCGATGGCGACATGCTTCCTAAATCCAACGCCGTGACAATCAT
>BOPP01000815.1:0-12711 GCA_017312745.1 Gryllus bimaculatus | reverse complement strand
GTTATATCTGACTGAGTGCTGCAGGTTGCATTTAACATTAATATTTGGATGCATTTTTTAAACAAATCCGACATTTTTAAGCAAACGTGCAATTTGTTACGTCTAAGTAAAATTGTCGTTCTTTAGATATTTCATTTATTAAGATCGGTTGCATGTGAGAGCCGGAAAAGGTATGTACACTACTGAAATAATATAGGAGACGATAAAACTGATGGAATGGGCTCGATGACAACTTAATGGTCCTATTGACTAAATTCATTATCACAGAGTTTTTTATAGATACACAATAAGAAAAAAATTGGATAATTCCTGCATATTTGTCTTAGTCTATCAATTTGCGCTAATGCCATTACTACTACTACTACTACTACTACTACTACTACTACTACTACTACTACTACTACTACTACGACTACTACTACTACTACGACTACTACGACTACTACGACTACGACTACTACTACGACTACGACTACGACGACTACTACGACTACGACGACTACTACGACTACGACTACTACGACTACTACGACGACTACGACGACTACGACGACTACGACTACTACTACTACGACTACGACTACTACTACTACGACTACGACGACTACGACTACTACGACGACTACGACTACTACTACTACTACGACTACTACGACTACGACTACTACGACTACGACTACGACTACGACTACCGACTACGATACGACTACGACTACGACTACGACTACGACTACGACTACGACTACGACTACGACTACGACTACGACTACGACTACGACTACGACTACGACACGACTACGACTACGACGTACGATACGACTACGGGACTACGACTACGACTACACTACGACTACGACTTACACTACGACTTACACTACGACTACGACTACGAAACTTACGGACTACGACTACGACTACGACTACGACTACGACTACACTACGGACTACGACTACGCACTACGACTACGACTACGACTACGACTCGATCGAACTACGACTACGACTACGACTACGACTACGACTACGACTACTACTAGACTTACGACACGACTACGGACTTACGACTACGACTACGGACTACGACTACGACTACGACTACGACTACGACTAGACTACGACTTACGACTACGACTACGACTACGACTACGACTACGACTACGACTACGAACTACGACTACGACTACACTACGACTACGACTACGACTACGGACTACGACTACGACTACGACTACGACTACGAGCTACGACTACGACTACACTACGACTACGACTACGACTACGACTACGACTACGACTACGACTACGACTACGACTACGACTACGACTACGACTACACTACGACTACGACTACGACTACGACTACGACTACGGACTACGACTACGACTACGACTACGACTACGACTACGAGACTTACGACTTACGACTACGACTACGACTACGGTACTACGACTACGACTACGACTACGACTACGACACGACTACGACTACGACTACGACTACTGACTACGACTTACGACTACGACTACGGACTACGACTACACTTCGACTTACGACTACGACTTACGACTACGACTACGGACTACGACTTACGACTTACGACTACGACTACGACTACGACTACGACTACGACTACGACTACGAACGACTACCGACTACGACTACACACGACGACGACTACGACTACGACTACGGACTACACTACGGACTACACTACGACTACGACTACGACTACCACTACGACTACGACTACGCACTACGACTACGACTCGACTACGCTACGACTACGACTACGACTACGACTACGAACTACGACTACGGACTACGACTACGACTACGACTACGACTACGACTACGACTACGACTACGACTACGACTACGACTACGACTACGGACTTACGAACTACGACTACGACTACGACTACGACTACGACTACGACTACGACTACGACTACGACGACGACTACGACTGACGACTACGACTACGACTACGACTACGACTACGACTACGGACTACGGACACGACTACTGACTACGCACTGACACGACACGACTACTGACTACGTACTACGACTACCGACCTACACTACGACTACCGTAACTACGATAGTCTACGACTGACTACGACTTACGACTACGTACACTACGACTACGATACACTACGACTACGGACTACGACTACGGACTACTACGTATTACGACTACGACTACGACATACGACTACGACTTACGATACGACTAACGACTACGACTTACGACTACGGACTACGACTCGACTACTCGACTACGTACTACGTACTACGATACGAGACTACGACTACGACTACGACTACGACTGACTACGACTACACTTACGACTACGACTACGACTACGACTTAACGACTAAACGACTACGACTACGACTACGACTACGACTACGACTACGACTACGACTACGACGTACGACTACGACTACGACTACGACTTACGACTACGGACTACGACTACGGACTACGACTACGACTACGACCTACGACTACGACTACCACTACGACTACGAACGACTACGACTACGACTACGCTACACTACGCTACGATACACTGACTACGACTACGACACACTACGACTACGACTACGATCACTCGACTACGACTACGACTACGACTACACACGACTACGACTACGACTACGACTACGACTACGACTACGGACTTACGACTACGACTACGACTACGAAACTGATACGCGACTACGACGACCTCAACACTACGACTAGCGACGACTCGCACACTGAACTACGACTACATAGACTACACGATACACTACGAACTACGGATCGAACTACATACGGACTACCTACGACTTACGACTACGACTACGACTACGACTACGACTTACGACTAGCGACTACGACTACACTTACGACTACGACTACGAAACTACGCAAGACTACGACTACGAAGACTACGACTACGACTACGACTAACGACTACGACTACGACTACGACATACGACTACGACTAGACTACGACTACGACTACGACTACGGACTACGACTACGACTGACCGACTACGGACTACGACTACGACTACGACTACGACTACGACTACGACTACGACTACGACTACGACTACGACTTACGACTACGACTGACTACGACTACGACTACGACTACCGACTACGAACTACGACTACGACTACGACTACCGACTACGACTTGACGACTACGACTACGACTACTGACTACGACTACGACTAACGGACTACGACTACGACACAACTAACGACTACGACTACGACTACGACTTCGACTCACACTACGACTACGACTAACACTACGACTAGACGACTACGACTACGACTACGACTACAGACTACGACACGACTACGACTACGGACTACGACTACGCTAACTAACGAACCTACACTACGACTTCGACTACGACTAAGTTACTACGACTACGTACTACGACTACGGACTACGACTACGACTACCGACTACGAACGACTTCGACTACGACTTCGACTTCGCTTTCCGACTTCGACTTCGACTTACGACTTCGATTCGACTTCGACTTCGACTTCGGACTTCGACTTCGACTCGACTCGACTTCGACTTCGACTTCGACTTCGACTTCGACTTCGACTTCGACTTCGACCCTGCGACTCGACTTCGACTTCGACTTCACTTCGACTTCGACTTCGACTTCGACTTCGACTTCGACCCTTCGACTTCGACTTCGACTTCGACTTCACTTCGACTTCGACTTCGACTTCGACTTCGACTTTTCGACTTCCGACTTCGAACTTCGACTTCCGACTTCGACTTCGACTTCCGACTTTCGACTTCGGACTTCGACTTCGACTTCGACTTCGACTTCACTCGGACTTCGACTTCGACTTCAACTTGCGACTTCGCTTCGACTTTCGACTTCGACTTCGACTTCGATTCGACTTCGACTTCGACTTTCGACTTCACTTCGACTTCGACTTCGACTTCGACTTCACTTCGACTTCGGACTTCGACTTCGACTTCGACTTCGACTTCGACTTCGGACTCGACTTCGACTTCGACTTCGACTTCGACTTCGACCTTCGACTTCGACTTCGACTTCGACTTCGACTTCGACTTCGACTTATCGACTTCGACTTGACTTCGAACTCGACTCGACTTCGACTTCGACTTCGACCTTGACGTCGAATTCGACTTCGACTTCGACTTCGGCACTTCGACTTCGACTTCGACTTCACTTCGACTTCGACCTTCGACTTCGACTTCGACTTCGACTTCGACTTCGACTTCGACTTCGACTTCGACTTCGACTTCGACTTCGACTTCGACTTCGACTTCGACTTCGACTTCGACTTCGAACTTTTTTTCGGGGAACCTTTCGACTTCACTTCGACTTCACTTCGACGTTCACTTCGACTTCGACTTCGACTTCGACTTCGACTTCGACTTCGACTTCGACTTCGAACTTCGACTTCGACTCGACTTCGACTTTCTACTTCAACTTCGACTTCGACTTCGACTTCGACTTCGACTTCGACTTCTACTTCGACTTCGACTTCGACTTCGACTCTCGGACTTCGACTCGACTTCGACTTCACTTCGACTCACTTCGACTTCGACTTCGACTTCGACTTCGACTTCGACTTCGGACTTCGACTTCGACTTCGACTTCGACTTCGACTTCGGGACTTCGACTTCGACTTCGACTTCGACTTCGACTTCGACTTCGACTTCGACTCGACTTCGACTTCGACTTCGACTTCGACTTCGACTTCGACTTCAACTTCGACTTCGACTTCGACTTCGACTTTCGACGTCGACTTCGACTTCGACTTCGACTTCGACTTCGACTTCGACTGCGACTTCGAACTTCGACTTCGACTTCGACTTCGACTGCGACTTCGACTTCGACTTCGACTTCGACTCCTGACTTCGACTCGACTTCGGACTTCGACTTCGACTTCGACTTCGACTTCTGAACTTCGACTTTCCGACTTCGACTTCGACTTCAGACTTCGACTCCGACTTCGACTTCACTTCGACTTCGACTTCGACTTCGACTTCGACTTCGACTTCGACTTCGACTTCGACTTCGAACTGTCGACTTCGACTTCGACTTCGAACTTCGACTTCGACTTCGACTTCGACTTCGACTTCGACTTTCGACTTCGACTTTCACGTCACTTCGACTTCGACTTCGACTCGACTTCGACTTCGACTTCGACTTCGACTCGACTTCGACTTCGGACTTCGACTTCGACTCGACTTCGACTTCGACTTCGACTTCGACTTCGACTTCGACTTCGACTTCGCTTCGACTTCGACTTCGACTTCGACTTCGACTTCGACTTCGACTTCACTTCGACTTCGACTTCGACTTTCGACTCGACTTCGACTTCGACTTCACTTCGACTTCGACTTCGACTTCGATTCGACTTCGACTTCCCGACTTGACTCGACTTCGACTTCGACTTTCGACTTCGACTTCCGACTTCGACCTTCCGACTTCGACTTCGACTTCGACTTCGACTTCGACTTCGACTTCGACTCGACTTCGACTCGGACTGCGACTTCGACTTCGAACTTCGACTTCGATTCGACTTCGACTTTCGCACTTCGACTTCGAAACTTCGACTCGACTGTCGCACTCGACTTCGACTTCGACTTCGACTTCGACTTCGACTCGACTTCGACTTACGACTTCGACTTCGACTTCGACTTCGACTTCGACTTCGACTCGACTTCGACTTCGACTCTCGACTTCGACTTCGATTCGACTTCGTATTCGACTTCGACTTCGATCTTCGACTTCGACTTCGACTTCGACTTCGACTCGACTTTCGACTTCGACTTCGACTTTCGGACTTCGACTTCGACTTCGACTGTCGACTTCGACTTCGACTTCGACTTCGACTTCGACTTCACTTCCGACTTCGACTTCGACTATGACTTCGACTTCGACTTCGACTTCGACTTCGACTTCGACTTCGACTTCGACTTCGACTTCACTTCGACTTTCGACTTCGACTCGACTTCGACTTCGAACTCGACTTCGACTTCGACTTCGACTTCACTTCGACTTCGACTTCGACTTCGACTTCGACTTCGACTTACGACTACGACTACGACTACGACACGACTACGACTACGACTACGACTACGACTACGACTACGGACTACGACTACGACTACGACTACGACTACGACTACGACTACGACTACGACTTACGACTACGACTACGACCTACGACTACGGACTACGACTACGACTACGACTACGACTACGACTCACGACATACGATACGACTACCGACTACGACTACGACTACGACTACGACTAGACTACGACCTAACGACTACGACTACGACTACGGACTACCGGACTGACGACTACGACACGACTACGACTACGACTACGACTCGACTTAGACTACGACTACGACTACGACTACGACTACGACTACGACTACGACTACGACTACGACTACGACTACGACTACGACTAGACTACGACTACGACTACGACTTACGACACGACTACGACTACGGACTACGACTACGACTACGACTACACTACCAGACTACGACTACGACTACGACTACGACTTACGACTACGACTACGACTACGACTACGACTACGACTACGACACGACTACGACTTACGACGACGACTACCGACTACGACTTACGATTACGGACTACGACTACGACCTAGACTACGACTACGACTACGAACCTACGACTACGACTACGACTAAACGACTACGACTTACGACTACGACTACGACTACGACGACGACTACGACTACGACTACGAACTACGACTTACGACTACGACTACGACTACGACTACGACTACGGAACTTACGACATCTATCTACGACTACGACTACACTACACTACGACTACGACTACGACTACGACTACGACTACAGACTACGACTACGACACGACTACGACTACGACTACGACTACGACTACGACTACGACTCGGACTACGACTACGACGTTTACGACGACGGACTACGACTACGACTACGACTACGACTACGACACGACTACGACTCGACCTACGACTACGAACTACGACTACGACTACGACTACGACTACGACTACGACTACGACTACGACTTACGACACGACTACGGACCTACGGACTACGACTACGACTACGACTACGACTACGGACTACGACTACACTTACGATTACGACTAACGATACGGACTACGATACGACTACGACTACGACTACGACTTACGACTTACGACTACGACTACTGAACTAACGACTACGCTACGACTACGGAACTACGACTACGACTACGACTACGACTACGACTACGACTACGACTACGACTACGACTAACGACTACGACTACGACTACGACTACGACTGACGACTACGACTACCGACTACGACTACGACTACGACTACGAAACGACTACGACTCTACGACTACGACTGAGCGACTACGCACTACGACTACGACACGACTACGACTACACTACGACTACGACTACACACGACTACGACTACGACTACGACTACGACTACGACTACGACTACGACTACGACCACGACTACGACTACGACTACGGACTACGACTACGAACTACGACTACGACTACACTACGACTACGACTACGACTACGACTACGACTACGACTACGACTACGACTACGACTACGACTACGACTACGACTCGACACCGACTCGACTACGACTTACGACTACGACGAGACTACGACTACGACTCGACTACGACTTCGACTTCGACTACGGACTACGACTACGACTACGACTTCGACTTACGACTTCGTACGATTCGACTTCGACTTACCGACTGTCGACTTCGACTTCGACTTCGACTTCGACTTCGACTTCGACTTCGACTTCGACTTCGACTTCGACTTCGATTGACTTCGACTTCACTTCGACTTCGACTTCGACTCGACTTCCGACTTCGACTTCCGACTCGACTTCGACTTCGACTTCGACTTCCGACTTCGACTTCGACTTCGACTTCGACTTCGAACTTCGACTTCGACTTCACTTCGACTCATCGACTTCGACTTCGACTTCGACTTCGACTTCGACTTCGACTTATTCGACTTCGACTCATCGTCGACTTCGACTCTCGACTGACTCGACTACTTCGACTTCGACTTCGACTTCGACTCGACTTCGATCGACTTCGACTTCAGACTTCGACTTCGACTTTCGACTTCGACTCGACTCGACTTCGACTTCACTCGACTTCGACTTCGGACTTCCGACTTCCGACTTTCGACTTCGACTTCGACTTCGACTTCGACTTCGACTTCGACTTCGACTTCGACTTCGACTGACTTCGACTTCGACTTCGACTTCGACCTTCACTTCGAGACTCGACTTCGACTTCGACTTCGACTCGACTTCGACTTCGACTTGCGACTTCGACTTCGACTGATCGACTCATCGACTACTCGACTCCGATCGACTTCGACTCGACTTCGACTTCGAACTTCGACTTACGACTTCGACTTCGATACTTCCGACTTCGACTTCGACTTCGACTTCGACTTCGACTCGAACTTCGACTTCGACTTAACTCGACTTCGACTACTCACTCGACTTCCGACTTCGACTTCGACTTCGGACTTCGACTTCGACTTCGACTTCGACCGAATTCGACTTCGACTTCGACTTCGACTTCGACTAGAATTCGACTCTATCGACTTCGACTTCGACTCGACTTCGACTTCGACTTCGACTTCGACTCGACTTCGACTTCGACTTCGACTTCCGACTTCGACTTCGACTCCGACTTCGACTTCGACTTCGACTTCGACTTCGACTTCGACTTCGACTTCGACTTCGCGAGCTTCGACTTCGACTTCGGACTTCAGACTTCGACTTCACTTCTACTGCGACTTCGACTTCGACTTCGACTTTCGACGTCGACTTCGACTTCGACGTCGACTTCGACTTCGACCTTCGACGTCGAACTTTCGACTTCGACTTCGACTTCGACTTCGACTTCGACTTCACCTTCGACTTCGACTTCGACTTCACTTCGACTTCGACTTCGACATTCGACTTCGACTTCGACTTCGACTTCGACTTCGACTTCGACTTCGACTTCGACTTCGACTTCGACTTCGGACTTTCGACTTCGACTTCACTTCGACTTCGACTATCGACTTCGATTCGACTTCGACTTCGAACTTCGGACTTACGACTTCGACTGTCGACTTCGACTTCGACTTCGACTTCGACTTCAGACTTCACTTCGACTCGACTATCGACTTCGACTTCGACTTCGGACTTCGAACTTCGACTTCGACTTCGACTTCGACTTCGACTTTCGACTTCCGACTTCGACTTCGACTTCGACTTTACGACTTCGACTTCGACTTCGACTATCGACTTCGACTTCGACTTCGACTCGACTTCGACTTCGACTTCGACTTCATTCCAGACTTCGACTTCGACTTCGACTTCGACATTCGACTCGACTTCGACCTTCGACTTCGACTTCGAACTTCGACTTCGACTTCGACTTCGACTTCGACTCGACTTCGACTCGACTTCGACTTCGACTTCCGACTCGACTTCGACTCGACTTCACTCCGAACTTTCGACTTCGACTTCGACATTCGCACTTCGACTTCGACTTCGACTCCCGGACTTCGGACTATCGACTTCGACTTCGACTTCACTTCGACTTCGACTTCGACTTCCGACTTCTACTTCGACTTCGACTTTCCGACTCGACTCGACCTTCGACTATCGACTTTCGACTTATCGACATTCGACTTACGACTTCGACTTCGACTTACGACTTACGACTTCACTTCGACTTCGACTTCCGACTTCGACTCGACTTCACTTCGACTTCGACTCGACTCGCACTTCGACTTCACTCGACTTCGACTTCGACCTTCGACTTCGAACTTCGACTTCGACTTTGACTTCGACTTCGACTTCGACCTTCGACTTCGACTTCGCACTTCAGACTTCGACTTCGACTTACGACTTCGACTTCGACTTCGACTTACGACGTCGACTTCGACTTCGACTTCGCACTTCGACTCACCGGACTTCCGACTTCGCACCTTCGACTTCGACTTCGACCGACTTCGACTTCGACTTCGTTTCGACTTCGACTTCGACTTCGACTTCGACTTCGACTTCGACTTCGACTTCGACTTCGACTTCGACTTCGACTTCGACTTCGACTTCGACTTCGACTTCGACTTCGACTTCGACCTTGCGTCGACTGATCGACTCCTTCGACTTCGATAACTTCGACTTCGACTCACTCGACTTCGACTCGACTTCGACTGCTCGACTTCGACTTCGACTTCGACTTCGACTTCGACTTCGACTTCGACACTTCCCGACTTCGACTTCGACTTCGACTTCGACTTCCGACTTCGATCATTCGACTTCGGACTTCGACTTCGATCTTCGCTCGACTTCGACTTCGCTCGACTTCGACTTCGACTTCGACCGACTTCGACTTCGACTTCGACTCATTCGACTTCGACTTCGACTTCGACTTCGACTTCCGACTTCGACTTCGACTTCCTTCGACTGTCGACTTCGACTTCGACTGCTCTCGAACTTCGACTTCGATCGACTTCGACTCGGCTTCGACTTGGACTCGACTCGACTTCGACTTCGACTTCCGACTTCGACTCGACTTCGACTTCGACTTTCACTTACTCGACTTCGACTTCGACTTCATTGACTTCGACTTCGACTTCGACTATCGACTTCGACTTGACTTCGACTTCGACCGATTCGACTTCGACTTCACAGACTTCGACATTCGCCTTCGACTTCTTCGATGACTTCGACTTCGACTTCGACTCACTTCGACTTCGACTCGATCGCTTCGACTTCGACGACCTTCACTTCGACTTGCTCGACTTTCGACTTCGACTCGACTTCGACTTCGACTTCGACTTCGACTTTCGACTTCGACTTCGACTTCGATTCGACTTCGACTTCGACGCTTCGACTTCGACTTTCGACTTCGACTTTTCGACTTCGACTTCGACTTCGACTTCGACTTCGACTTCGACTTCCACTGACTTCGACTTCGACTTCATTCGACTTCGACTTCGACTTCGACGACTTCGACTTCGACTTCGCTTCGACTTTCGACTTCGGACTTCGACTTCGACTCGTCGTCGCCGACTTCGATTGACTTCGACTCGACTGACTCGATTCGCTCGACATTCGCTACTTCGGACTTCGACTTCACTTCGACTTCGACTTCCGACTTCGACTTCGACTTCGACTTCATCGACTTCGACTTCGATCATCGTCACTTCGAACTTTCGACTTCGACTTCGACTTCGACTTCGACTTCGACTTCGACTTCGACTTCGACTTCGACTTCGACTTCGACTTCGACTTCGACTTCGACTTCGACTTCGACTTCGACTTCGACTTCGACTTCCTTACTTTCGACTTCGACTTCGACTTCGACTTCGACTTCGACTTCGACTTCGACTTCGACTTCGACTTCGACTGATCCGACTTCGATGACTTCGATCGGCTTCGACTTCGCTCGACCTTCGAATACTTCGACTTCGACTTCGACGACTCGATCGACTTCGACCTTTTTTTTTTTTTCACTTCGAACTTCGACTTCGCTCGACTTCGACTTCGACTTCGACTTCGACTCGACTTCGACCGACTTCGACTTCGACTCTTGACTCGACTTCGACTTCGACTTCGACTTACGACTTCGACTTCGACTTTCGACTTCGACTTCGACTTTCGACTTCGACTTCGACTTCGACTTCGACTTCGACTTCGACTTCGACTTCCGACCTTCGACTTCGACTTCACTTTCGACTTCGACCTCGACTCGACTTCGACTTCGACTTCGACTTCGACTTCGGACTCGAACTTCGACTCGACTTCGACTCACTTCGACTTCGACTTCGACTTCGACTTCGACTTCGACTTCGACTTCGACTTCGACTTCGACTTCCAGACTTCGACTTCGACTTCGACTTCGACTTCGAACTTCGACTTCGACTTTCGCTACGACTACGGACTACGACTACCGACTACGACTACGACTACGGATACGACTGACGACTTACGACACGACTACGACTACGACTACGACTACGACTACGGATAACGACTACGACTACGACTTACGACTACGACTACGACTACGACTACGGGACTACGACTAGCGACTACGACTACGACTACGACTACGACTACGACTACGACTTACGACTACGACTACGACTACGACTACTACGAACTACGACTACGACTACGACTTACGACTACGGACTACGACTACGGACTACGAACTACGACTACGACTACGACTGACACTACGACTACGACTATCGACTACGACTACCGACTACGACTACGACTACGACTACGACTACGACTACGACTACGACTACGACTACGACTACACTACGACTACGACTACGACTACGACTACGACTACGACTACGACTACGACTAAACGACTACGACCTACGGACTACACTACGATACGACTACGACTTACGACCTACGACTGACGACACGACTACGACTTACGACTACGACTACCGAACTACGACTACGACTACGACTACGACTACGGAACTTTGTAACGGGGGGGGGTGGACTACGACTACGACTTACGACTAGCGACTACGACTACGACTAACTGTACCGACGTACGACTACGACTACG
>BOPP01000814.1:0-12733 GCA_017312745.1 Gryllus bimaculatus | reverse complement strand
AAATTGAACTATGTACAAAACAATCAAAAAATGAATAGAATAGTGAGAAAAGATGGGATTTTCTATTTATTTTTTAACGTGAAGTATACATTTTCAAACGTATTTATGAAATTATCTGGTTCAATACTTTTGTGGAAGGTAAATGACTAACAAAGACTGATAAAAAATCGAGAAATGCAGTGTTTTTCAATTTTTATTGAGTCCTATGCTCTTCTTCCTTCTCTGCTAGTTGCTTCACAAACGTATCTTGTTACGGTTATTAGTTTTTGACAAAATAATGTTTCGAAGTGCGTGTCAACTGTCAAACTTCTTGTAAGTGAACTTAAGTTGTATTTCTCCGATTTGGAAATTTTCAGCACATTCAAGCACTTCAAACATCATAAAACGAAACCTATTACAGATATAATGGTTTTTTCAGAATGTAACCCATGAAATTATCTAGTGAATGAAGCAGCATAGTTAATCTGTCACCAAAAGATATAACTTTATGAAAGGGAATACCAGACAAAATTTAACAACAATTTGTTTCTCAAATATGTTCTGAATCTTTAGTTATGATATTTGAGTTAAAAATGTTTTCCAATTATTTATAACTAATTTAAATTTAAAAAAATATTTGATCTCTAAAATCATAAAAAATCAAAAGTACAAAGAGAGAGAAATAGATTCAAAATAATAGATCATTTTTATTGCGTAAACAGCTTTCCTAAAATTTCCTCTTCAATATTATTTTTGTTTTTAAGTCATAATTTGGCTCATACTGCTACAAGCTTCTCATGAATATATAGTACCGTACAAAATGTAATAGTTTTCTTATTTCAGTGTTTTTTGGGTACTCAAGGCTTGGATTATTTGTTATTAATAGTTGCCGATTATTTGCTCTCAATAGTTGTATTCAATCGTCATAAACAGAAACTAGAACGCCGTCGTGAGATAGGCTTCTCGACAGTTTTATTCTATCTCTTTAGCACAAGTCCTAAAAAGTCGCCGATTTTCAGGGTGCTGTAGCCCCTAAATCGTTTTTCAGAAAATTAAAGTTAATGCAAAGTTTTTATAGCGTAAAGTATCGACTTTACTTTTGTAAAAAAACTATTATTATAATAAAACGCATAATTATGAATTGATAAACCGAAAAATGAATTCAGGGCGAAATTTTCAGAGGCTTTGTGATTTTCTTTGTAATGACGACTTTTATTGAGGTGCCAAACATCAAATTCGAATTCAGCTCCCTCATAAACGTATAAAACTGATGTGAAAAACGTTTCGGGAATATTTACTTGGTTCAGATACCTTTTGATTTGAACTTGATTAAAATGATAGAGTAAGAAGAACGCACTCTCAGTGGAGAATTGTAGAGGACGACGGCAATAGTTTATGTTCCAACAATATTCCCTTTCAGATCATCCTTTCTCTCTGCCAGATCCAAGGTACTATCTACAAACACCTCAGCACATCAGATCGTGCGACCCAAGAATTATGCAAGCAACATGCTATATCTGATCGCGCTGTTCCCATATCTTGCGAAAACCAATCCCGCGGTCACCCAATAGCGCCGCAATGTACATTGACCACGGCAACCTAAAACAGTTCCCCTCGGTGTCCGCGTGTATTCCGGACATAAACACAAGTGTAGTTACGCGGTCCTCCAAGTCTATCACTCACAACTAGTCTTCAATGTTCGTTCGGGCAACTATTATTGATTATTGAGCTCAAATAAATTTTGTAGAGTTTCAAAAATTAATCAAAATTTTTAAAGTGGTGTTTTTAGACGTTTTTTAAAGATTTAATGTGGAAACGGTGGCCTTAACATGAACTTAGAAATAAATGTAATTGGGGAAAAATTTAAAAATGGATATATAATTTAACACACCATCACTTGTTAAATTAAAAATCCGAATAATCAAAATTACTGACAATCGCCCAGTCGCTCAATGCTACGAACAAGGTTTCCCATCTTCCTTCACCCGGTGTCGATTCCCTACTGAGCAAAAAATAGGAAAAGTGCGTATTCTGTCGTAGACTCTTCAATAGCTGTTAAACAATATGAAAGCTGCTCCGGGGAAAAAAAGCGAATAAGACCGGAAGGGCTTCAGCAAGCTTCTTGTGCTGTTGGTCGTCATTGTAGAGTCCATGGCAGGCGAACTCATACATTCTGATAAATCATAAATTTTTCATTACGTATATTTGTTTTATTAAAAAAAGAAAATACTCTTCCATTCAGATGAAGAGTTTCTTGCCAATAAAGACGAAGGTTCGGAGAAGACTTTTCTGAAATACCCTTATGAAATGATCTCCTCTTATACAACAATTTTGTCTTGGAGGCCGGACACTGAATTCCATATATTTTGTTTAAACCGAAACCCTTTGTTAAACGTCGGAAGAGTCGCGATTGCTGATTAGCAAAGCTGTTCTTTGTGCCTTTGTTCGTCATGTTAGGACGCCACGGCAGGGCCATACATGAAATCTGATAAAATCATGACAATTTTTTTCATACGTATATTTTAGATGAATTAAAAAGGAAATACTCTTTACATTTCATTGCCCATAAAGACCGAAAGGTCGGAAGACTTCTGAAAGACCTTATAAATATTCAACCCCTTTATACGTCCAATATGTTCTTGGAGCAGACAGTAAATTCCATATTTTGTGTAAACGAAACCTCTGTTAAACGTCCAGACCTTCCACAACGACTGATTTATGGTGATTTCGGCTGTCACGCGATCATATCAGTTCCGTAGTGATAAGCAAGTGTTCAATCCGGAGGCGTGGTGATTTTCGCCCGCGGATGTCTGATCACGCCCTTCCTACGTAACTTGTCTGGATATTTCCCAACAGCCGGTGTCTCCCACCCCGGGAACCCACCAAGCCGGAATAACTTTACGCTTGCGACTGGTCTTACAAGTGTTTCGTGTATGGTTGTCGTCCTGTAAATGAAATAAGGGGAATAAAGGGTCAAGGAGAGGAAAGAAAAGACCTGTTGCGGTCCGTTTGCCCGTTTGTTGGGCTCCATTCGCCTGCTTGATCGAGAAACCACGGAAAAACTAACAATCAAAACGGCCTTAGGATTCCCTTTATAACGAGCTGAGTGTAGAAAATCCTGCACCCGTCGCACTCGGCCCTAGGGCCTACCAATCGATGCACTGCAGTAACATCAGTTGAATCCTGAGCTACCTAAGCCAGACTCTCCGCGTCTTATTACTGACCAGCTCCGTAATAAGATAAACAAAAGTTACTCGTTTTTCAAGAGATCACATTCAGAAAACTGTTTGCGACATTCCGTAAACGACATTTGCGTACAGGTCTGTGTCTAAGCTTCAATACTCCGGGAAATCATCTGGGCGGGGGTCCGAGCTGATTTCTAACCATGCCAACGTGGAAATGAACATGTGACGAAGATATGAAAATAGGTCATAACATTATTTTGCTTATTGCGTTGAATTAAGTTTTTCAATGATGTTATATTCCTTCACTAACTTTCCATTATCACTTTCATTGGTTGCACCCTGCTGCAAACCTATATGCCTTGGAACTTTAAGTTGGCGTAGACCCTTTATTATCATTTCCAAGCAAGCAGAAATTTAAGAGAACTAACCTGACTTCACCATTCAATGCGTATTATTAGATACCCGAATGAAAATCCGACTAAAGAAAAACGATTTTGACAGTGACATGCAAATATTTGTGTTATTACTAAAAGGATTTATAGTACACCATTTTACATCTCATCTTAAGGCGTCACTAACTATACGACACACCGACTTCATTCCCATAAGCCTCTAGGAGAGACAAAAGCTAATAAATATGTTATTAACATTGATGTATGCTAACAGTCAACTTTTTCTTCTTCTAACGGCAGAATATTTAGTAGTTAAGAAAAAGTACGTAACACTGCGACTTTTGGAATTTCCCTTTACGAAAAAAAGTGCTCTCAAAACATTCGTCCGTTCAAGTAGCGTTCTTTTCGCGTCGATAATGTTATCCAAGACAGTCACCCCAATCCAGGACCCCGGAAAATGTATCAATTCCGTTTAACATCGCACTCACGAACTGAATGGTTTTATACAGTAGATGAGGACTGGCAGTGAGGGATATTAGTAGAAATTAAATCTTTAAATACCAAAATTTATCTTTTAGACACCACAATAAAGCGATTATTTCAAGTACGCGGGCGCTATAAAAGTTTAAATTTTAGCGCTTATGCTAATAGTGAAACGGGAACAAGTGTTCCAAATAAAATCTGTGTACGAAACAAAGATAACAAAATACTTCCTAGACCTGCTACTTCGTTCAGGATCTTAATCCGTATCAGAGAAAATCAATCTCTAAAAGTTTAAAAGAGTACCAATCTCGTAAAGAATACACACTGGAACGAAGAGGACCATCTTTGTTACTAATCTATCCAATCCTTTACCAATGAATATGCGGACCCTCATTGTGTTATACGTTATCCGATTCCCATCGTCTATTAAAAACAAAGAGATCGGTACTAAAGGTGTCGCAGACCATTCGTTTTTTGCAAAAAGAACACACATAAGATTACTATTTAGAAGTTTCCAAATGCAGCTTTCGCTCATAAACAATCCCTACAACAAGTTAAGAATGAAAAACTAACAGTCGACTAAATTCGCCACCTCTTTGCATTTCCAAACCAAGCAATCGCATTCTCAATGAAAATGAATAAAATAATGCAATAAGCTATGATGCTTCTGGTAACAAGAGTTTCTAGGTTACTCCAATTCCAGCTCAAACAGCCTCCAAATAATTAGTTACATATAAAAAAATTAAAAAAGAAAAATTAAGTACCTAATGTTAAGTATTCCAGAATTCTTTATAAATCTCTGTCATCCTTCCTATCGATAGGCTGCGCGTCGCTGCATGTAGTTTGCAAACACGAAGCAGTTCCGCCTGAGACTATGGTATTAAATTCTAGTTAAACTCATCATCGTAGTACAACCAGACCTATAATTGCAAAAAAAATTATTCTCAGAATTACTACACAACAATTGCCATTCGCCCTAACCTTGCAGAGCCCATCACTCTTCATTGGCTTTTCTATTAGCGTGGGGGAAAAAAAAATTTTTTTCATGTTCATCAAGTTCAGTATTAACAACTTTTACTATTCAGAAAATTACACTACAAATTATGTTAAGTGTACTTTACAACCGCTTTGCTATATGACATTAAAACAAGTAGTCGTTCATTAATTTAAGTTAAAAGTAAAAATTGTATTTTGACTACCAGTAAATTTTTACACAAATCAGATACTATACGTGCATCATCAAAGAAAAAAAAGTTTTATTTACAAAACAGTGATGGTATATATAATGATTACGTTTACATTTGTAGTGTAATATTTTTTTTTGAATGACATTATATGTGCTGTAACAAAAGTAATGTTACTTCAGCTTCCGGATCAATGACCACTTCAACTCGATTCAGTTTTTGTCCAGTTTCCTAGAATTCATGAGCAAAATGCTAAATGGCTTCTTGTCTTGGTTCTGGCCGTAAAGTATAGTTTCACTATGCGCCACGATTTTTGAAACTCTCTTTTGCTTAGTTATAGGTGAGAATAAGTTTATTGAGAGTTATTACTTGTTAAGAAATGCAAAACAAATCATACTTGCAATTCGTTTACGAATCGCAAATAAGTTTTTATAAGTCGAAAGGAAAATTTTTAACTTTTTTAAATATGCTAATCCTTCGCTGATTTTAATCTTTTATTTATTCTGTTAAAAGCGTATACGCATTTTTCATTTTCTTATAGTTAAATGACGGAAGAAATACTTAACCACGAAAAATGCATCAGATAAATACTCACCCATACTCACAGTACAGTATTACTGGTTCTGGGACTAAATAAATCTAAATCTAAAATCTAATGTATCATAAAATTATTTAAACCCTTGAATAAAAAATAATCAGTATGGCTGCTTATTTAAAAGTTGATGACCATCCCTTTAACATTTATTTTTTTTTTTGCACGTGGGATTGCACCCTCTCAGACTATCAGCGTCACTTTCAACCTTTCCTTGTAGCTTTCCCAAAAAAAGTCACATTTATCACTCGTATCATAAATAAACTATTTATAGTTTGTAAAAGAAATAACAATACAAACAACGGAGGAACTAAATACCTAGTGCATGAGTCAGATTCATTTGGATTAAGTAAATGAACTAATAGTCGATTTTCAGTGTTCACTTAAAACAGTAGTGTATACAAAAAATCCCTAGGAACGAGTTCCTTTGATATAGCTGTCAAAATATGAAATTTCCAAATTAAGCTAGTTTCAATATTTCAAATAAATGTAAATATAAAAAATCTGAAAATCATTACCGTTACTTTTTCAATTTACACACGCTGGTGCCTGTCATACAGATGCTTAACTGACTGAAATGGATAGAATTATAAAATACACATTTTCACTATTATCCTTTCCACATTTACCAAAATATCTACCAACATTTCCCCAATATATGAAGATTTTTTAGTAGACACATTTTAAGTGCTTCGAACCATTTTAAAGCTAGACGAATGATGGATTGGTAGCTGAAGGTTTCATATTTTTCGAAACTTTACTGTATATATTTGAGAAATATCGAACATTGTAGGCGTTGAGTTTTCATTATAGAAGCTAATCAGAGTAGATAGATGAAGAGCCCCAAAAAGTTAAAATAACATACATTATTAACAATATTTACTCATTTAATGCATCAAAGCATATTTAAAGCTATGCGAGTTTCGTTTGATCTCCTCCAGTATTAATATTTATATTAAATTTTAATTAAAAATTATATTTTAAATACCAAAATGGAGACTATGTAATTATAGCTAACATGTTAAAATGAGTAATAGAAAAGGCTGGTTAATATGACGCAATATTTCACATAAGATAAAGCAACTATACATAAATATACCGGTTACCAGATCACAATAAGATAAACAACGTTTTGTTAATTAAGTAACAGGTATGTGAAATATTTTGCAATGAGATAAAAGATAACAAGATATCTCTACAAATACATTTATAAAGCACTGCTTTAAGTAGTTTTAACTCCAAAGGTTTTTTTTTCCCCCAAATGGTTTTATTTTGTTTTTTTGGTTGGGGAGGGAGGTCCGTCGGAGCCTACACCCGTCGGTCTTTGTCTAGAGGAGTATAGCAAGGGGGTGAGTGAAAGACATATTCAATATTGAAAAAAGGAAATTTTAGCAAAATCGTTGGAGACTAATTTTTTTTCAATCTACCGCCCTAGCTCAATTATCATTAATATGAAAATTGTTGAAAATTGTAGAGTAAACCAAGAATTTAGCTTGATTAATATTATTTTATTTTCTTCTTTAGAAAGTTTATAAAAGCTTATAAATCTTTTAATTAAACAAAAAATTCTCCCGAATTTCGTATGGAAATTTATTAGAGGACCTGGTACACGAAAAAGCGAAAAAAGCCGAGTACAAATATAGTCATAATATCGTCTAACTCAGGTGGTTGCCAGGATCCGTTTTGTTAGCCCTAAATTACCCTATATAACACTTAAGTAATATTTTTCACTCTCGTCTTTATATCATTAGATAAATAGGTATATAATAGAATCAGGGAAACTTTTTAATAAAATATGCTATATTTGTGCAAAAATTGACTATAAAAATCAATACAAAATAAATTTTTTAAAACTTTAGTATGTGCATATTTTTTTTTTGCCCACACACGAATAATAAACTTAAGTTACATTATACAGTGATTTTTTATGTGCCAAATTAGAACTCAATCTGTGTAAATTTAAAATAAAACCGTACTTCAATAATAAAAAAACTGATCATCACAATTTTATTTATCCAACTTTATATAAACTCAATTTTGTAAATCTTAGATTTTATTGCAAGTAACGTTCTCCCTTTCCTATTAAAAATGCAATCAATGTACAAAATCTGTAAATTTTCATAATCCAATTAAAAGCTGTTAAACACATCATTATGAAACATTTTTTCCTAAGACAGCTTATACGTACTTCTATATTCAAAAAAATTCCTTTGAAAATGTAACGTTTGTCTCATAGTGTTAGATTAGTGTGTTTAATTTATTATTAAAAAAAACGCAGATAACAATTTCTCGGACCACATTGTACTTTCCTAAAACCTCCATGTGCAGAATTGTTTGTCGCACTCAAAATTATTTGAAGAAATATTCTCTATAGCTACAAATAATATTAAAATTAAAAAAAGGATTTAAATTATAAAGTCAATTTTTTTGGAAATATTCGAATCAGCGAACTCAAAAAACTAAAAAGTCCAATATTAATTGAGAGACCCCTTTCTATATCATACTAAAGATGATAATATTATGCACACCAGGATTGTACAATGAACTTTTGCAAAATAATTATACAAGTTACTAAAGAAATTAAAAATAGTTACAAGAGCAGAGAACTGCTAGCAAAGTCGAAAACGAATTTCTCGTAGTTTGTTGTAAATGTGTAATGCAAAATTTGGTTTTTTGTAAAATACTTAGGAGATTGTGTAAGATTGAGAGGAAGCTGCAATGATTTGAGGAGCTTAATGATTGGAGACCGGTAATGGTAGTGACCTGTAATGATTTAAAATCCTATAATGATTTAGAGACTTACATATCTAGAGGACTTTAATGATTAGAGAACCGTAATATTTAAGACCTGTAAATGATTAAGCGGAACCGTAATGTTTTAGAAGAACTTAATGATTAGATGACCCTGTAATGTATTAGAAGAACTGTAATGTTTAGAAGAACGTAATGATTTAGGAGAAGTTAAACAACTTAGCACACAATTATTTCGAATAGTAGCCCCACAAATGACCCCCAGTAATTTCAATAGGGTAGTCGATAAACTATTGGCTTTATTGCACGCGTCTAAGTGGCAGTCTTTCCTAAGCGAAAAAGCGTCGTGTCACCCCATTCTTTCATTTTCCCGCGCGCATATCGAGGAAGCGCTGTATGTTCCAGAAGAATTGGGTAAAGCGAAGAATGTGACACTGATTACTTTGAATACAAAGTATTTTTCCTACTAAATATTATAAAACTCGGACTATGTAAATTTGGTAAATGGGTGCCAAAAGATCGTCATATCATTGCCCTAATATAATCCTAGGTAAATTAAAAACTAGTAAATATATGTCCTCATTAGCCACATATATCTAATACCTCGACCAACGGTTCTAGATGGCCACTATACTGTTAAAATTTTGCCCCAAAATTGTTAGAATGAATGAATTAATATTTGAATACTCTTGAAAACATTTATATGAGCAGATAGAAAGATGTAATATATATTTAACAAGGTTAATTTATTCTTTTTATTCCAGCGATATGCCTAAGATTAACCACCATCCACTTAAAAATGCAGGCTTTCAACAAAATGCATCAGAGTGTTAAAAATGATTCTTACCGAAACCGTCTCAATATATTATCCGTCTAAATTGCGTACTACCAGACAACACAAGAATCATCCTAGACCGAATACTAAACTTTCAGGTCCGTGACGATGATAATTTTTGTGCTTACATATCTAGAAGTGTGAGTATGAAACTCAATTCTCTAATACATTTGCGTTAAATTCATGTTCACATTACAATAACATCGCATTCCGACAGGGAAAAGTTGACTCATTTAATATTGTAACATTTCAAATAATTGTTGCTGAAACAACAACCTCAACTAGAGATCAACGAGAAGCTATACACAAAACGCTAATGACCAGGTTGAGATTCTCAATATTATTTAGAATAATGTAACTAACTTACCTGTTATTTTTAACTTATTACTTTACATTGAAGAAAACCGACAAATGGCGAAAATAGTAAAGGATGTAGAATTGACACTCATTATTTTGAAAAAATCGCATTTTGGAAACAAGGTGTATCATTTCTTAGAGCAATTTAAAAATTAAAAATTTTGTATTTTAAAATCCTTGATTTATTAAATTATTTTGTAATAAATGATTTTAAGAAACACTCGTAGTACTATTTTTCTTGATGGTTTTTTAGCATCTTCCCTTTGAAATTTATAAAATAAGGTAAGTAGTTTAATATTTTCCAATATTCTTGTTAAACTTTCAACAAAACTAACTAGCACAACGAGTGTTGGTAAAAACAGCACGTATGCTTATTTTCACTCAATATCAAAGACGTTTTAAAAATTATTGTAAAATTAATTATAAAATGTTAGTAACAAAACCTTGAACAAGAAACGAACAAACAAATATGAAAATAATATAAAAATCCTAACTGACCTGCATCCAACTCCTTAGCATAACATTTCATTTTACGACCAGAAAGGACTGTAAATTGAGATAGCGACGACTACTTTCTTCACCAAATTCTCAAAAAAATACTCATATTCTTTCGTTATAAAAATCAAAAATATCATTTTTGAAGATCTGTTTTTTAATTAACACATTTCATTAAATATCTCTTTATTGTGTGTAGGAAGACATTGAAAATTTTGAATTTTTAATCTTATGATTTTTAACCAAAATGAGAATTACTCGATTCTCTGAAATCGTCGCGCAGACTACACACCCACAAAAAGTTTATCGTTAAAAACTAGGAGTCGTTTTGAGAAAAAAATTGTTAAATAAAAAAATTAAAATTACGTATATTTTCACGCAAAATTTCGCGATAAGGAATTAAACTTACACAATGATAAGATGTAGAAAGACTAAGAAAAAATCCGTAACCTGTGGTTCAGTCGCTAGCGTTCACAGCAGACTGTCGGGAGAACGAACGGACCAGACGGGACAGAATGACGCACGTCGGAGGATAGACAGACTGTGCAGACAGTCGCCTGCAGACGGACAGCAAAACAGACGAGAATGTGCAGCGGGACGAACTGGCTACGAATCACCAGACAAATCAGATGGCAAAAGGAGGCCGTGAGCCTACCGAACAGTGGCCGAGAAGAAATCTCAACAAATACGTCAACAAAACAACGCGTCGTGACGGACGACACGATAGGCGGCTGGCAGAAAGACCTGAAAAGTAACAAGAGACTGGCAAACGGGCGACACAGGAAATGGCCCGCGAAACGTTGAAAAGGATAGCTTTTCGTTGGCCGAACAGATGACGACAATTGGCGAGCGACGTATTGCGACAATGCGGACGCGATGGCGACGGATGTGTGGAGGAATTGTGTGGATGGATAGCAGATTGCTATGGTGACTAATAGTCGACGATGCCGAACTGATGGCCGACGATGAGCCGTATTGATTGGCCGGACGATGCCGAAAGACTGTATGTTTAGCATAAAAAGGAAACAAAACATGTTGCATGTTATATTACAGTATTAGTATGTATTAATTAAATTGCCTTGATTATTATTAGTATTGTGTTATGAAATATAACTATATTCTACATTTTCTGCAGAATAATTAATTTCAAAATTGTTTTGTAATGCATATTGTATAAATAACTATTTTTTCGATGTCTATCATTTGTATTGTTCTTTTTTTCACTTCAATATTAAAAACTTACATAGCAGAATGTATTTCTGATGTTTCTTTTTTTATTTATCTATTAATTTTAAAAATGACCTTCATTTAATGAAAAAAAAAACGTGTTTATTTTCATCTGGAATAAAGATTATCATTCGTAAGAATAAAAAAGGTTTTGACCCACATTTAAAAAAGGAACTTCATGGTCTTAAAAAACGCTATTGTTATTTTTCTCTTGATCTATCTCTGTCTTGAAACAGTTTAATTATGACATCATATACGTTTAAGAAAACATTTAAAACTTGTTTAGTACCCACGTGGACGCCAGGAAAATGTGTGCTTCTTTCGCATATTTGATTATGAAAAAGCCAAACAGTTGGAACTCTTCCACAGATGCTCCGACTCTTGAGTGAGTACACTTTTTTACTCCGTAAATCCATCTGTTTAACTATCATTACAATTATTAATCTTACCATTACCTTTCCCCAGTCTTTACATCAAGTTTCGAAGTTTTCATGCAATAAAATTCAAAAATATAATATATCATTATGTGTTGATATTGCACAAGAATTTTATTAACTATAATAATTTTAATTATTCCTTATATTACATATTTACTAATGTTTTAAATCTTACAAAATATTGAAAGTCGAAAATCTCCCAGGAGAGACAAAATAAGCAAAACCTCCTAAGACAATTACAGCGTTCCATTTCACGCATAAAATAGTTCTGCAATTTTCTTGAACTTCGTTTCTGCACAACAATCGTCGACGTCTAAAATATCCATATATTATTCTATATATGAGGGCAATCAAGAGACAAAACGCTCTGTGCGCGCACAAGAGTTTGCTATGGCGCAGATTGTAATGTGTTAGTGTGGACTGGATGTGTTCACACGCAAACTACTGTATTGTCCAAATTTTCTGATATATATTGAAATAAATATATTGTAGTAAAGAACTGAAATTGCTTTTTATTTATTTTGGAAGTTTTGTTGCAAACGTAAACCGGTATGAATAACCATACAAGGCTAACATTCCCATAAACTGCTGAATTTTTAATTTACAATATTTAAGGTTCTTTTATATTTACAATTTAGAAGAATACATTATTCTGAAACTAGAACTTCTATACCTATGCTACGCCATCAAAATAATTTGCCAAAAAAACGAAGATAGGTTGAAATAAACGGAACAGCGAACCTGTCACACTCACAACAACAGTCTAATATGATCTTAGAATACCATTATACCAAATTGTACTAGTAGTAAATTACT
>BOPP01000813.1:0-12735 GCA_017312745.1 Gryllus bimaculatus | reverse complement strand
CGAATTTACGTTTGTGGCGTACATTTTTCGATTTCAAAATTACCAAGATTTTAATCGAAAATTGGGTTTACTAGTGTAATCACATAAAATTCCGTGCATAGACCTTTATTTTTCGGAAAATCCTGTTGAGGTCGGAAAGTCACAAAATTTCGTCGATCTTCGAGATCGACGAAATTTTCTTTTGTAACGCAATAAAGAAACTGCAAATGTTAACACTATAAAATAAATATCTTCTTGAAACACGGACGTTGTCCAAAATCATGTATTTTTAGAAAACTCATCTTTTTCATGTTTGAATAAAAATAGCCCTGTAAAAGCATTTAAAAAAGTATCGTATATTCGAATTTTCAAAAAAAATCATACATCAGTTATATTTAAAAGGCCATATCTTCTACATTATTACAGTACAGCGCTTAAATTTGGCACACAGTCCAGTACGTATCCAATACATTTATGAGTCATTAAGAGTTTCCGCGGAGAATAAGCACTTTGCATAAAATTTCCACACACTTATTTGGGCGAAATATACGTTTGTGGCGTGCATTTTGCGTGTTTTTAAAAAAACTAAGCGGTTTTTTCGAAAAAGGATTTCACTACTGTATTAGCCATAAAAATTCGTGCTAACGTTGGTTTTCAAAAAAACCGTGTCAGGTCAAAAATCGAAGAATTTCGTCGATCATGGATGTCACGTATGAAGAGGGTATTTGAACATACGCATTTAGCCGAGGTCGTATTTCGCATGTAATCCGAACTCTTAATTAGACCGATTCTGATTTTCTTGATTCAGTTTGTCTTAACTAGTTCTACTGATATACTAGTTTCAATACTAAGGCTGAAACTAATTTTTTCTCCAATTTGTCACGTAATGGAAGATATTTTAACTTTCGCATTTAGCCGAAGTCGTATTCGCACTGAACTTAGAAACTATAATATTGACCGTATTATTGTTTTCTCCATGAATTTCTCTTAACTTCTCTAACATATAGTTTTAACTATACGCTGAAATAATTTTTTCTCCAATTTGTCACGTAAGGGAGGGGGTATTTTGAACTTTCGCATTATCGAAGTCGTATTTCGCATGTAACTCCGAATCTATTACTTTGACCGGATTCTGTTTTCTGCTTCAATGCTCTCTTAACTTCTTCTGTACTAATATACTAGTTTTCAATACCGTACGCTGAAATATTTTAATCTAATTTCGTCAGTAATGGATGGTATTTTGAACTTTCGCATATAGCCGAAGTCGTATTTGTATGTTACTCGACACTATTATTTTACGGATTCTGGTTTTCTCCATTCATTTCTCTTAACTTCTTCTAGTAATATACTAGTTTTCAATACTATACGCTGAATTAATTTTTTCTCCAACTTTGGCACGTAATGGGGGGATATTTTAAACTTTCGCATTTGCCGAAGTTCTCTGGTTGTTTCAATTTAATTTCTTTAATTTGTTCTACAAATATTCTAGTTTTCAATACCGAACCTGAAATTAATTTTTTTTTCAATTTTGTCACGTAATGGGGAGTGTTTTAAACTTTCGCATTTAGCGGTTTTCCCAATTATACGCTTAAAATCAAATGAAGCCAAATCCGATTTGGCCTTCATTTGATTTCAAGCGTTTTAATTTTGAAAGTAATAGTCGGATTGACGACTGCTTTGCACTATGAATTTCTTGTCGAGAGTAGTATTACATGCGTTGATTCAGAAAGGGAAATTACAAAATTAAGTTCTTTCCCATTTTTTGCCCCTATTTCGGGATTTGGGCTTCATTTGATTTTAAGCGTATAATTTCGAAACTAATAGTCGATGACGTCTAGCATGGCACCATTTGATTTCTCGTCGAGAGTTGTACTTACATACGTGATTTCATTAGAAATTACGAAATTAGGATTTTTCCCATTTTTTGCCATAATTCGGAATTGGGCTTCATTTGATTTTTACCGTATAATTTGAAACTAATATTTTGGATTGACGACTGCTTTGCACTATTGAATTTCTCGTCCAGAGTTGTACTTACATTTCGTGAGTTCAGAAAGAAATTACGAAAATAGGTTTTTTCCAGTTTTCCCCAATTTTCGGGATATGGACTTCAGTTGATTTCAAGCGATGTTATCGAAACTAATAGTCGGATTGACAGTTTGCTTTGCACCATATGAATTTCTCGTCGAGAATTGTACCTAATTAACTATTCATTTGCCGGATTATGGTTTTCTCCAATAATTTCTCTTAACTTGTTCTACTAATATACCAGTTTGAATACATACGCTGAAATTAATTTTTTTCTCTTTTTTGTCACGTAATGGGGGCGGGTATTTTAAATTTTCGAAATTTATCTGTATTTCGCAAGTAACTCCGAAACTATTTATTTTGAGCGGATTCTGATTTTTCCAAATCAATTTTCGTAACTTGTTCTACTAATCTAGTTTTTAATACGTTACGCTGAAATTTAATTTCTCTAATTTGTCGCGTAATGGGGGGAATTTCGAACTATCGCATATGAGCGGAAGGTACGTATTTTGCATGAACCTTGGAACTATTAATTGACTGGATTTTGGTTTTCTGCATTCAATTTCTCTTAACTTGTTCTACTAAATTACCAGTTTATATCCGTGTCAAGTCGAGATTCAAAAAATTTCGTCGATCGACGAAACTGTACATTTTTTAACCAAAAAAAACTGATATTTTAAAAACTATACATTATAAAAATATTAAAAAATTACAGACGTAGTTCCAAAGTTTATGTAGTTTAAAAAAAGTCATATTTTTAATATTCATCATGTCTTCGGGCTGATGGCCGTTGTCCAATTGGCTTTGGGATGCCAAACGTTTCGCCCACGACGCGTGTGGGCATCTTCAGTGCGGAGGTCTCGGGCGAAGTGTCCCGGCCGGTGCCTGACTGGCGACTGACGCCGGCGTTGGTCTCTGCCGCCTCCATTTACAGGCCGCGGTTGGGGGTATGGGGGGCTGTTCGCGCGCTGGCTTCTGATTGGCTGTCACTGCGCGAATGTTGTGATTGGGTATCGACCGATATGGAAGTGGGCAGGGTTATTATTCTTGTCGTTTTGCCTTGTGTTTTGGAGTACGGGATGCCAGGCAGAACTAATTTTGGACTCCTTCTTTTTCCTGTAAAATTTTCGGGGTGTTTGAAATTTGCTATGGCTTCCCGTTGTAAGCGGGCGTGATTAACGGTTTGTAGATGATAAAATCTCGGTGTATATGGACAAAATGTCGTTGTTCTTTTCCCGAAAGAGCATGTTCAAAGCCACGGCCGATCTTTCTGTTAGGCCGAGCGCAGTTCCGTTTATGGCTCCGTGAGACGAGTGTAGACAGAGCGTTGCGTTGTTCCTATGTAACAAACCACAGGGAAAGGGAATCCTGTAAACACCTGCTGTCATTAACGGATTTCTTGATCCTTTGCTGAACGGAAAAATGTTGCGGAGCCAGAGTGGTAGGCGTGAAAATTGTCTTGATATGTGTGCTGCTTTAAATCTTGCTGATGCGGTCTGTCACGTTTTTGAGATTGGCAGTTTTTTGTAATGGTGTTGGTTACCTCTCTTCGGGCGGCTGCGTGCGCTCTTGTTTGGATGTAGTGCTCTCTTACGTTCTTGGGAAGAGTAACCGTTGGCTTGAAGAACATTCTCCAGGTGACGAGCTCTTGTGTGCAAGGTTGTTTGTCTTCGCATATGCGTCTGGCGCGGTGCAAGTGTCTTCATCTTGCCCTCTTTTGGCTTGATTGGTGGTTGACATTTATTCAAGTATCGGTCTGTGTGGTGACTTTCCGGAATTACTGATGGCCAGGATCCGTTTCCTTCTTATTGACAAGTACGTCAAGAAAGGGCAGTGTCATTTTGCTTTTTCATGGTAAATGTATTACGGGGTGAATGCTATTCAGATGTTTTCGAACTCCTCCCAGTTTTCGTCCCCTGGCTCCAGATGATGAAGGTGTCGTCTACGTAGCGCAACCAGCAATTGGTGTTTGCGTAGCGCGGTTTTAGTGCTGTTTATGGCCTCGAAGTACTTTCCATACAGTTGCCACCATCGCTCAGCGGGGTTCCCTGGCTACCCCATCTTCCTTTCGTAAACTCCACCATCCCATACAAATATGTTGTAGTGAGTACGTGGTGCAAAAAGCCCTGTGAATGTCAAGCTGGAAAAAAGCTTTTGAAGATCTCTCTCTTGCCCAAATAACTGTGCTGGGAATTGCATTTTCATGCATGTTCGTATTTCCTAGGTAACTTCAATTAAGAATCAAATTAAAGAGTAGTGTACATACTCTCTCTTGCGAAAATTTCAGTGCTGTAGCTTGATTAGTATAGTAGATACGGTCTACTGATTATAACTATTATTTTGAATTCGTTTAGAATTCGAAAATACGGTACTTTTAATTTAATGTTTCGACAGGGCTCATTTCTTACTCAAACAAGAATATTGAAGACATTGTCTTAAGCTACATAATTTTTGTAACGCGTCTGAGTTTCTAGAATATAATTATATTGGATAGTTTTTAAAATATGCAGGTTTATATCTTGTGTTAAAAAATGTTAAGTTTTGTCGACCCATGGATCGACGAAATTTTTCGATTTTCGACCTTTCACGGATTTTTTCGAAAACCTAGGACCTAGCACGAAATTTCATGGCAAATTCACTGGTGATACTCATTTCTTGATTTGAAGCTTAGTTTCTTAGATAATAGCAATAGTATCGTCATAAACGTCAATTTCTTCCGAACAGCAGTGTAGAAACTACCATTTCAAGCAGGTTCTGATCAAAGGAAAAACTGCGTTTAAGACTTAAATTATACAGCATGGTACATACAATCGCTTGCTCGAATATCAGCGCTGTAGCTTGATAATTTTAGCAGATAGAGCCATTTGAATTTGACTATTACTTCCAGAACTTGCAAGATGCGAAAATACAAGGCCTTGAATTTAAGGTTCATAGAGGCAATATTTCCAATCCGTATATGACAAATACCAACATTTTCGGAAATTATGAGAACTTAAAAACACATTCGTGTCAGTAGAATTGGTTAATGCTGCATAATTTGTGAAATATGCTGGTTTAATTTTTGCTTTAAAAAATGTAAAGTTTCGTCGGTCGACGAAATTTTCCGATTTTCGAACATTAACGGATGTTTCTGGAAACCACGGACCTAGCACGACATTTTATGGGAAAATTACTAGTGGTAACATTTCTATTAGCTGCTTAGTTTTTTAGAAAATCGCAAAAGTATCGCATAAAATGTCATTTTCTTCCAAATAGCAGTGTAGAAAAATACTATTTCAAGCCAGTTCTAATTAAATAATGAACTCCATTTACGACTCAAATAAAAGAGCAATATACATACAACCTCGTGTGCGAATGTCAGCGCTGGAGCTTGAATAGTTTAGGTGATAGAGCCATTTCAAATTCACTATTATTTTCAGAACTTGCAAGGTGCAAAAATACAAGGCCTTTAATTTCAGGTTCATAGAGGCAATATTTCTCATTCGTATATGACGAATGACGACAGTTTTGACAACTAAAAGAACTAAAAAATACCTTTGCGGTTCTAGAATTGATTTATGTTTCTTACTTTGTGAGATACGCTACTTTCTTATTTGTGTTATAAAGTGTCACGCTTAATGGATCGAGGGAATTTTCCGATTTTGAACATTGCCAAAATTATGTACAGGAACGTCATAAACATTTAAAAGCACGTTGAGTACAAAATCGAATTGGAACACATCGCTAGCTCTTTACATACCCACCCTTCCTTGTGAGCCTTGTAGGCGTGTCTCTTCTAAACAATCAGTTGGGCATGTGGCCTTCCCTGCTGAACCACAACCAAATCTACAGTCCAGAGGGAGGTCACCTGCCATTCACATCAATGCAAATTGCGAGGTGTAAAGACCTCTCACTGCTCAATAAGTTTCCCATCCAGACAAGGTTCCCCAATTTCTCTATTACTGAATGCATGCCATGTACAATAGCGGTAATCCAGCACAGGAGTGGATCCCACAATATGGCTAAGCAAACCGTCATTACAGACTATCCGGGCTCTGCAGTTTCTTTCCTACATTTGTCCATCCTAATATTGAACTAGGTAATCATGTTATATTCCAAGCAACATTTGTAGAACAATCGTTTATATTTAAATGTAAATAAAATGCAAGCAAAAATTACCTCAAATATTCTTGATCTTTTATTTAAATTATTAAAAATTAATAATAGGTAACATTGAAATTAACCTTTAAAAACTTTACTTTAACTATAACATTCAATAACAAATGTACATTTAAATTTACTCATATATTTTGATAAAATACGTACATTTCAGTAAACGAGACTGCAGTAACCCATCAATATATTAAACTAAAGGCGGACAAATACGCCATCTAACATTATCTGAGCGGGGCCAATGACTGCACGAGGAAGAATTATCCATCTCCAACTACAAATGTATGCATGTAAGGAAACTAGTTTCCCCACAGCATATATTCTATGCCGTTTATTTGCATGTTTATATTTACCCTTCTCATTTCTCTTTATCGTTGTCCGTTTGTGTGTGTGTGTGTGTGTGTGACTAGACCTGCGTCATCCGTCGTGCCCAGCGGGAAACAGGAAGTAACGGCCTCGCCTATAGAGGCTGCCGGCGGGTGCTGGCGAAGGGCACAAGACATTGGGAGGGGAATGACCCACAACTCTCACCGATTCAGTCTCCACCGGCGTCAGGCCAAAGCGTTGCACCTCTTCTGCAGGGTGGATTCTACCCTCCCTGTGCGGATTGGAATTCTACTGCACCCTACTTCTATGAACGCAGTAGGGACCGTCGCTTATACGCTGTGCCTCATTAATTCTGAGCCGACTTTGAAACAATACCGCAAATGGTCTAATTAAACCTTAGTAATTATGATTTTCTCTAAAATCCTATCATGTTGAAATCCAATTCTATTTATACACTCCTGGTTCGTATTTTGAGATGCTTTTAGTCTGATCAATGATTTTCTGGAAATTAAAAAAATTCAAACTAACTGCCAATATTTTCTATTCAAAATAGAGAAAAACTAGGATAATGTTATAGATTTTATGTTTTAAACGATTGATATTTCACTGTTTTAACAAGACAATGTTGGTCCTATTGATAAGCGTACAGATTTTCGCCAATTACATTTCATTGAAGTTTGCACATACGCTACTGAGAAAAACTCTTCTTTAAGTTTTGCTTAATCACTATACGACCTTAAAACGAGTGTAACTACGCTTTCCAGATTCTAAACGTTTTTTCTAAGCAACTGGCCGGAAAAGGAAAATTTAGGAACGACGGAAGAGATGGAGTCGTGAAGATATAGACCACGGTGATGTGAAGTCCAGCTACGCAAGCAAAAAGTACGTCACCCCACACTTCTGTTGATTCACAAGCACGTTTCTTACACACGCATTTCTTAGCAATCGCAACGGCTCATTTGAGCCCGAACATTGCGCACTAAGCCGCTTTCCACAATTCTTCAGAGCTCACCCATCATTTCCAACACTGTATCCTGCGATTCTTAAAAATCACTTATCAAAGAACTGCATCAATGCGATCAACTTTTCACGCGATACTCTACAGAAATATTCGATATATGAATTTCTATTTAAATCTTCTTTCACACCCCACTTTGCACAAATATTAATCAGCTTCGAATTGCTCTGGATAGCCTATTACTACGTCTCACGTATTTGTTCCAGTAACTGCGAACACTAAAAAAGATGTACACAGTGACTAGGCAGGACAATCACAAATACTCGTACCTCTCCACACCCGACACGAAATGAGCGAGCGTTGGCGGGTTCGAGTGCTTGTGCAGACAGGAGGCGGTGAAGCGATGCTACGCTTTTCCAGAGCTGTGAATAGAAAGGCGGTTACAAGATAACCGCAAAAAATGCTCAATTGATTTATAGTTTGGATGATTGAAAAGAATATAAGATTTAGTATTACTAAACAGGTGTATCAGCCTATTTATTATAACATATTTCTGATCTATTTCGCTTGAAAAACATTTGCGGGAAGTGTATCTCCTACTTCTAAGTGAAAGAACGTAACTATTAGGACTAGCTGTAGTAAGAGATAGTATTTTTTTCTGCAAAAGAAAATGCATGGCGTTAAAAAAAGAAACGAGCTTACTCGTACTATTTACTTCCTTATTATTTTGAGTCGAAACTATCTGTCGATTTCGCCCCTTCCTTGTTTTCCATCAATCTGTCCATTGGTCTGCGTCGACGGAGGCCTAGTAGGGTTTCCCGCGTTACGTAACTGCCAATCCATTCGTTACAACCAGTAACGAATTCCTTGAACCTTCCAGAACGGTACGCCGTAGTCTTTTTTGTGCACATTTTCTGTCCGTATCATTGCACATCGGTTACTTGGTGGTTACACATTGTCCTGGATGTGTAGTAACATTATGTATTTTGGCAGTATAAACAGCTCACTACAAAAAATCCACACACAATACATGTTTATTATTATACTACATTGGCCAGATGACATATAATGATTACAAATCGATCAAAAAGTTTAAGCCCCAAGTACGTTTTTTCAAGTTAATTTGAAGTTCCCTTTTTTTATTTTCTGGTGAGCTTCCTGACATATTGATAATACTACGATGATACGATTCCAAGATGTGTGTCAAGCTGGACAACCAAGTCACATCAAATGAATTGGAGAATTTGTACTGATTTTTCCCACAAAATTAAATATATATTATCATTTAGTTAAGTGAGTTTGCTCATTATTTTCATGAAATCGTTGATTATCAATAATAAGGTTATACGTGCAATTAAACTTCACTGTGTAATAAAGAGTCCACAACAGCCAATCAGAAACTTAGAGAACTGATCGAAATCGTTTGGAGTGTATTAAAATAAACGACGTAAGACAAGGTATTTCCAGACAGGCCATCCTTTACTGAAAGGAATCAACAACACGGGCAGATGTTTTTCTTTTTGTGGCTTGGCCTGTACATTGCTGGGGTCATTTCTTTACCAACACATGGGCTTCTTGTAATGGCGGTTGGTTGGAGTATTCAAGTTGAAATATTGGTAATTTTTATTCAACGAGTGGGTTGATATGTACGTCACATGAAAAGTGACAATGAAAAATGGGCAATTTAACATGTCAATTAAATGCTGGCATCTGTTTTACGTTCTGTAGTAATATATTCCAACTTCCACGAAGGCAGAACAGTGGAAATAAATAATAAAAAGGTGCAATTTTGAGTAACTCACTAACCCTTGGAACAAAACATTTCAATCAACAATATTGCGATAGTAACATCAATCGAAACATTTAGGACATATTGAACACAGCAATGGAAGATGTAAATTTCCAATGAAGGTTTAGTTACTGAGTGGAAATGAAAATAAACGCCATTTTTTTTGTCACTATTCTACGTAGTGCGAGGATGAATGTTGTGTTACGAACGTGAATTTAAATATTAATAAACTATTTCGTGGTTGCCAGCCCTAAGAGCGAAAGATGGACGCAAATGACGGAGCCTTGGAAAGTGCCAGTTCTTCGGGTTTCAACGGAGACGTTCGGGTTTCGTGACATACTCGAGCTCTAGGTCTGCTCAATATTAGAATGTGATCGCGTCAACATGATTCTGATTTCTTAGATTCAAGAATTGCACGCATTTTCCGTGATATTTAATTTTTTTAATGTTTAATCAAATATTGGTTTACGTTAATGAGATTCGTAGAAATAAATAAAAATTGTTGGTGTTGTCTCTTTTTTATAAATAACAAATAAAATATGAAATAATTTAACATATTTCCTACTTGTTTAACTGGCTCTCTATAGACACAGTTGAATACGACAAAAGTATTAGAAATTTGTTTAATTAGTACATGCTGGGGAATAGTATATACAAACATTAAAGAAACATAATTTGTAAACGTAGTATCAAAATCATTCCAAATAAATTCAAGACTACACGCAGACATTATAGGGGGGTCAATTTTATTTCTGGACAGATATTGAAAGAACTACCCCAAAATTTGTTAGCAGTTTTTTGTCCATTCCCCAGTAAGTAATGCTTACGTAAACGGATTTTCCTCACGATTATTCGGAAACATTTGATGCCGATTTGAGAAACGAGATAGGCGAAAAAAAAAAGATTCGAAAAAAAAAAAGGTGATGAGAACAACTTTTAGCAAGAAATAGATGGCTTGCAATCACCGATACAATAAGCATATGGCTTAGTAAAGAAAGGCCCGTTTCATTTGGAGAAATATAAACTTTGGAAGGGAAAAGTTAGTTTTTAAAAATAAATATTACAGAAAAGTTAATAAAGAGATCTTTATGATTTTAATGTAATAGTTTATATGATTTTGTTTAGATTGTTGATACTACGGAAATTTAATTTAATTAATTGTTTCTAAACCTAATAATTAAAGATTTGATGTGAAAATTAAAAAAAATATGTGTAAATATAATAACACATACCTACCCACACCGCTCATGAAATTCGCGGCGAGTATGTGTCAATAGGTGGAACTCTAGCCTTGGACCAAGCCAGGCAAATTATGAAAACATAGTGGATTCGAGGGTGGATCGTTTCGCAAATAATAATAACTTTATAATATAAGGAAAACAGTATCGGATAAGGGTATTAGAAGGCATAGGTCCGTGACATGTGACAGCTAACGAATCTTCAATACAATATTCAATTTATTTGACGGACAGGGAGATACACAAAAAACAAACACACTACCCGCTGTCTGAAAGTGAAAATGGATAGACGCACTCTCGCCGTATCAAAAATTAGCAATATCAGGTCTCACTCAAAAGGAAAAATTTCGCTAGCACCAAAAACAAAGAATAACGAATTACGGTTTAGATCAAACAATAATAGTATAATGATTAACGACTGCTTAGAAGCGCCTGAAGTCGTAATATAGAAATTTGACAAAAGTCGGTATTTAGCGACTTTCGGAAATAATTGAAACAATTAAATGATTGCACAGAACATGATATTTAATTAAATTTACGAAAGAAACTTTGGAAAAGGCCGCCGTAAATATAACCATTATCGACAGGTAATTGAAGTATGAAGACGTAATTTACACTCAATAATTTAGATCATATCTGCAAGGATTTCGCTACCACAATACAAACCTTGCGTTCGCCTTTTACCCCACGGTGTTTCCTGGCACGGGCAACATCACGACGCTCGCAAATTTAATGCGTACTGCGTTCTGAGTTGAGACATTACCTGTGGCGCTACTGGGCCGATTAGAAGCGTGATGCAGCGAAACACGGGTATGCACGCCACATGAACCAGTACGTGAAAGTTGCGGCTTCCCACGCTCGCGGAAACACCAGAGTTCCAGCACATATGCTGCCAGCGCTGAGACACGAAGAGCAATGGCTCCGGCCTCCAGGCAGCTGATGAAGCACAACAAAAAAACGCTCTGGCAAAGCAAATACAATTCCATATTAGATGTATACAAACAATTAAGACAGAGCCCTTTTCAAACGTGGGAATGTATCACCAACATCTGCAAAAATACAAAATTAATCACAGGCAGAACGCGTTAGCGAATCCCCTTAAGAAGAAATTAGCAAATAGTTTGGTGCAAATAAACGCTTAAATCGATCTCTATTTACAATACAATCTCGATTAATTTGTCAGGTACACATTTAATATTAACGTGGCAGTGAGCCACGGCGGAAACAAAAAAAAAATAACAAATGCTAGTGGGGGCTTATAAGAAAGAGTACATTTCTATCAATTTAACGCTAGCTTTAAGACTATCGGGCCTGCAATGCTATGACAGCGTAGAGCGAAGTTTTTCGCTGTATTTATGAGAAAATAATCGCAAGCAAGCATCCCTTCCGCAGCAGTCTACCTTGCTGCAGCGATTATTTTCAAGCCAATGCCCTCTGGTGGGCACTGAGTGAATTATAGAATGACAAATGAAAAATACGAAACATCGATATATGACAGCAACAACCCTGTCCTAGTGTCAATGGGCCGTACTAGACCCACAGACCATTACAGAGAAAAATATTTCATCCTGATTCCAAAACAGCGCAAATAGAGACAATGTTGCAAAGCAAGTCCGGTTGCAGAAATGAAATTCAGGAATGAGTATTGGATTAGTATTAACTTGCGCAGAAATTAGCACAGAGCTTGTATTTTGATATATAATAAGAATTTAAATAGGTGTTATTAGTTTAATAAAAACACACCTAAAGTTCAAAATAAAATATTAAAGGAACAACTTGAAAATTAAACAGATGGCACAGGTACAATTCAAAACTTGAATATTAAATAAGTTTCTTGGCATTTAAAGTGTGGTAGGACACATAGTTTTAAGTGTCAGAATTAATTTATCGAGGTTAAAGAATATTAATCAATATTCAGCCTGTAAATCATAAAAATAGAAATACATTACAGAACCCTAGTGGTGGACAACTTTACAGTTAAGAATAATAAGCTTTAATGTTTGCCTAGGAAGAAAGAAGTAAATCCCGGAAAATATTTGAATTATTTACCTCATTTTTTAACCAAAATATGAAATTATTTTGAGGTAGCCATATTTCAGCTTGCATGGACCCTTTTAGCATAGATGATGACATGTTCCAATACAAGTCAAGAAAATTACAGGTGTAAAAAATTTTAGAATGAGATATAAATTTATGAACCACCAGACAGAGTTTCTTTATGCTGAAAATGACAATGTAGTTTATTGTTTGAAGACGGAAATAAC